>JBBPBX010045970.1:5822-23747 GCA_038048925.1 Garcialebias charrua | reverse complement strand
TAAATTAGCAAAAAAACAAATAAATGCATAACTAAATAAATAAATACATAACTAATTAAATACATACCTAACAAAATAAATACAGAACTAAATAAATAAACAAACAAAGATTGAAACCAAAACATCAAGAATAAGTTAAACATTTTGCAGGTGCTTGTTTTCATCTTCTAATGAGTTTTTAAAGTCGTTGCTGTGTAAAAACATAAATCTGTATTTCTAAATGTTTATGATTCAAGACGTCAACAAAATATAAAATAAATCAACAAACAAAACGGGTCAGTGTCTTCCAGCTCTTCAGTAAACGTGTGCTGAAGTTTCCTCTTGGATCATCTGAAGTCCAGAAGGTCTAACTTTCAGAGCAGAACCTGAAGAACGGTCTGGTCCAACAGAACCGAGCCACTTCTGTCTCCACCAAGTTTGAAGTTTAAATCTGATCTTCAAAAAGGTTTTCTATTAAAAAGTTCATGTTTGTTCAGATTTACTCTTAATTTATTTTATTTAAGGTAATAATTTTTTATAAAAATAAAACTTGTTCGGAAAGTCAGCTTTAAAATTATGGTTTAAAAATCTAAAAGTCACTTTTCCACGCTGAGATCCTCTGATTTCAGAACAGCTCAGATTCCAGACGTAAATAAAAAATATAAAGTTTATATTAGACGACCTTTGTGAAGGGCGGCCGTGGTGTAGTGGTAATGGCAGTCGTCTCCCGATCGGAAAGTTGGCGGTTCGACTCCCGGGACCCGCACCATGTGTCGTTGTGTCCTTGGGCAAGACACTTAACCCTGAGTTGCTCCCGGTAGGACTGGAAAGCACCTTGCATGGTAGTCTGCCGCCACCGGTTTATGAATGTGTGTAGCATTCAATATATGTGTAGCACTTTGAGATTTTCAGTAATGAAAAGTGCGTTATAAATTGAATTAATTATTATTATTATTATTAAGATGAAGGTCAACCTGACCCAGTTTCTGAGGGAACAACACAAACTGTTGGTGTGAAATAAAGACCTGAACTTTCAGCCGTTTCTGGACGACAGAAGAAAACTTGAGATCTGCAGACGGACAGAAGAACTTAAGCACCACTCGTCCGTCTGCAGGAACACCACTTCCTGTTTGTCAGCGAGGAAACAAGCAGCCGGAGGGAAAACTGATCCATCAGCACGACCAGGAGGTTCAGAGAGGTCCCGGCTTCTTCCAGAGACGGGCCAGAGGTCCAGAACTACCGACCCGAACAAAGTCACAGACCAGGACCGACCGGGACGTTTGAAAAGATCTAAATACAGCGTGAATTTATGATTCAATTATTCTTTTGATCAACTCGTCAAAAGAATCAGAAGAGTTGAACGAGAAAACACAGATCTGATTCACCGACTAGTTCAGTTGATTCATAAATCTACAAGTCACAACAGAAGTCATCTCAGAGAACTGAACAGAAACATTCATGTATAAAAACATTTATCTGATTATCAACATTATTTATTAACATTATTTATCATTTAGTTCACACACTTGTGTTTAGACTCGTGTTTACAGACAATAATTAGTAATTAATGTCAAATTTAAGAAGAAACGTTGGTTAATTTTTGCGTGTAGTACAGGGGTGTCAAACTCATTATGATCTGGGGGCCGCATACAGCTTAATCTGATCTCAAGGGGGCCAGACCAGTAAACTCATTCCAATGGTAAATGGAGCTTATTTATATAGCGCTTTCCAGCCCCCTATGAGGGGCCCCAAAGCGCGTTACAATACCAACCATACCAACCCTCCACCATACCAACCATACACACATTCATACACCGGTAGCGGCAGACTGCCATGAAAGGCGCTTTCGAGTCCTACCGGGAGCAACTCGGGGTCAAGTGTCTTGCCCAGGGACACAATGACACATGGTGTGGGGAACCGGGAATCGAAACTCCAACCTTCTGATTGGGGGACGACTGCCATTACCACTACACCACGGCCGCCCCACAAATTCCAAAATTACATAGAACGAACAGTAAGTCCACTTTTTTTCTTTGTATAATGCAGACATGTTCCTGTTTTTGATTTTCTACATCTACCTTATAATGTTTTTCTACTTTGATACTGTTTTAATTTGTTAAATAAATAAATTAAAAATCTGTATTTCTCTCTTATGATTGTCTATTGTTGATTGTTTAAAGGTTCAGTCTGCAGTTTCTGTAGAACTGCAGAACTTAGAAACAATTTCAACAGGCAAAGCATTCTGATCCCTCCCCCTCAGAGCCATATATGGCTCTGCCCCCTTGTGGTCTGTTGAAATTCAAATTCAAGCTCTGTTTTTATTGGCTGGAAAATGGCGGGTCACCTTTTCTTTTTAGAAATGCTTATTTACCACCTGGAGAAGCAAGGGGACAATATTTTTTTTATTTTTTTTCAGAGATTACCTGGCTAACATCAGTCTGTCAGGAGGTAGTGACAGAGTGAAGAAATATGTTTATAAAAAAAGCTACATACTGAAGCTTTAAGGAAATTCTACTGTTGCTGTTGTCATCATTCTTTAGTTTGTAGGTCTCTCTTGTAAATGAGTCCTCAAGGCTCAATGAGATTAACCTGCCTAAATAAAGGTTGAATGAATGAATGGGTTAGTGCAAAGAATAAATAAATTGTAAACATCTTTACATTAAAATAAATTAATTGTCCTTTTACACTTTTACTCAGTTTAACATTTATTTATGTGCATTACACATTAAAAAACTGAGCACAGTGATTGCACAACATTTTAAAACATTTAGTCAACAAATGGTTTTGTGGAACTTAGAAACACTGCTGCTTGCACACCAGGAAGAAGTCCATTTTTCTTGAAAAATCCAACACTCTGTGTCCACTTTTCTCATTTTTTCTCATTTTTTGCCAAGAACATTCCGCTGATGAGGGTGCCCGGCTGTCCGTTCCAAGAGAAAAAGTGAGTAAAGCGATTGAATTGACTTAAACACAGCGCCTCTGGGTCCTAGAGCCGCTACGTTTGAGTAGGACAACATAGGAACTGCAGATTTTCAAGAAAATAACTTTTATTCTTTTTTCTTAATAATTCAGATTTATCCTCGGGCGGACTAAACCCCCTGGCGGGCCGGATCCGGCCCACGGGCCTTATGTTTGACACCCCTGGTGTAGTACCTTTTTCAACCACCAGATGGCAGTATAAGACTGTTTGAACAGAAGGATGGATAGTGTGGGAGCGAGCAGTGTGTCTCTTTAAGAACAATGGGAGGGAGGCCCCTTGACGTGACATGGGTTGTCTCTCTTTGGTTCTCAAAATGGCGAATGCTCGGTGGGGTTTGAGCTCTTTAGCATTTTTCACACAAAACTTTTAATAAAAAAAATCAGTAAATAAGTTCTCAGCTTCTTTCTACAGAGAAAAACAACTTTTTAAATGAAGGCACTGGTTTCAACCGTGAATTTTGAAGCTTCATTTCATTTCATTTATTCATTTCTATAGCACTTTACACAACCATGGTGGTGGTGACCAAAGTGCTTAACAAAAAACAGTGCAGTACTTAAAAAGACAGATTAAAAATCAAGAAAAACACAACATAAAAGCAAAATTAAAACCAGAAATGTCACCACATATTTAATTACTAAAAGCCAGTTTGAATAAAAAAGTCTTAAGCTTTGATTTAAAAGGGCCAAGTTCAGTAATCTGGCGTAGCTCAAGTGGGAGTGTATTCCAGAGTCGAGGTGCGGCCGCAGAAAAGGCACGGTCACCCCAACGTTTATATTTTGTCCGTGGAACAGAGAGCAAGAGTTGGCTATCTGACCTCAGAGACCTGGAGCGGGCGGGGAAACTTAACAACTCCGTTATATAAGTAGGAGCGAGGCCATTCAGAGCTTTAAAAACAAATAATAAAAGTTTAAAATCTATCCTAAAACGGACAGGAAGCCAATGTAGTGAGAATAAAACAGGTGTGATGTGGTCGTGTTGGTTAAAAGGCGAGCTGCTGCATTCTGAACAAGCTGGAGGCGGCTCAGTGTTGACTGAGGCACACCAACATACAGAGCGTTACAATAATCGAGCCTAGAACTGATAAAAGCATGAACAGCCTTCTCCAAGTCACAACGGTTTAAAAAGGGTTTGACCTTTTTTAAAAGACGTAAATAAAAAAATCCAGACCGGACAACAGAGGCGATGTGTTTGTCAAAATGTAAAGCCTTATCAAAGGTCACTCCAAGGTTTTTCACACTGTCACTGAAGTTAATATTCACATTTCCCAGGCCAGTTGCATCTTTGTTACCAAATAAAATCCATTCTGTTTTACTGTCATTTAAAAATAGGAAGTTATTGTTTAGCCAATGTTTGATTTCAGAGATGCAGTCAAAGAGAGAACACATTGGGTTACTGGATCCAGGCCTTAATGGTAAATAGATCTGCAAATCATCTGCATAAAAATGAAAGTTGACATTGTGTTGTCTTATAATAGATCCAAGTGGCAACAGGTACAAGGAAAAGAGCAGAGGGCCCAAAATGGAACCCTGGGGCACCCCACACAGAAGAGGGGCTGTAGAGGAAGAGTAGCCATTGAGCAAGATAGAGAAAGTCCTATCAGATAAATAGGACGTGAACCACTTCAGTGCCGTGCCACGAATCCCAACAAAATCATGGAGGCGAGACAGAAGGACAGAGTGGTCCACAGTGTCAAAGGCTGCTGTGAGGTCGAGAAGCACCAGAGCTACTGGGCATCCAGAGTCAACTGACTGAGCTATGTCGTTATGAACTAATGCAGATTCTGTGCTATGCCGGGATCTAAAACCAGATTGAAATTTATCAAGGAGTGTGCTTTTTTCCAAAAAAGGTTGAATTTGCATAAGAACGAGACAGAGGTTTTTTTCCCCCGAGGTCGGCCTGTTAGCTTAGCTTCTCAGCTTAGCTGCTCTTAATGATCCAAAAAACACGATTTTGAACAGTTAAAGCAGATTTTAAAGAGAAATGGAGGAGTCGGTGAAGAGAACCTTTTGTCATCCAGTGTCTTCAGTAGAAAGAGACATGAAGAAACAATAAAGTCAATAAATGAAAATGAGGTCGATAATTTTCATTTATCATGCGACTAATTGATTTATTGTTTATCGTGACAGGCCTAGTCAACGTTCACGTCTTGCAGCTTCACCGAATCAGTTTTTAAACTCGTTTTTTTATTTTGTGTGCTCTGTACATCCATCTCATCATCATCATCTTCATCGCCAAAGCGTTTAAGAGTGTATAAAGTTTTTGTAAGAGAGTGGGAAGGTTTTTAAAGAGACACACACACACACACACACACACACACACACACACACGAGTCACCGAGGAGTTGTTGTGACATTCGAGGAAGAGAATTATCACCAGGAAAGAAATCAGGAACGCTGACATGACAAAAACGCACACACACGGAAGTGTGTGTGTGTGTGTGTGCGCGCGTGTGTGTGTGCGTGTGTAAAAGTTACGACACGCTGCAGAGGAAACTCTTCTCAGGAACTGTTTGACAGAATGAATCTGCAGAACAGACTGAAGCCTCAGAACCAACGAGACAAACTTTATTTAGTCCTGATGAAAATAAAACTTCTTCCAGTTCTAGATTAAAAATAAATTTAAACTGCGGTAATCTGGTCAGCTTCTGGATTACTCGAACCAAACTTTCCTCAGAGACATTAAACGCAGCATTTTGTTTGTAGCATTGAAGCTAGCGTCACTAAAGCCGGTTCTTTCTCGGATTCTGACAAGTGTAAATAATTAATGACTAAATTAGTTTAATTTGCTTCAGCAACGTTTCAGTTCTGACCCATCGATACCCGGTTTGATCAGAACCAGTCTGAAACTCTAGACCGGATCAGGACGGTCCAAACAACAAGACAACAAACTGAGAAACAACAACACAAGAGAGGGTAAACAACATGTAAACAATCCAAAAATAAATCAGTTCGTTCAAAAACAGCACAACGGCTGAAAAGATTCACCAAAAAATGATCAAATCACGACTGAAGCACAGAAACGTAGAAACACAACGTGACGGAAAACAGCAAAAATTAAACTTTTATTTAACCTTTTCAATTCAACTGACTTGAAAAAAAAAACTTTTTGTTCTTAAAAATGTAGATTTCTGAACACGGCTGCTGCAACAAGTTAAAGTTTGGAGCAAGTAGAAAACTGAGGGCCGGTTAAATTATTTATCTATTAATTATTTGGAGTTGTTTATTCTTCAGACGTGTTTTTAACAAACGTTGATTAAAAAATAATCTGTTGGTATCTGTGACAGACCAGTCAGTCCTTGACACACCAGGATAAAGTTCAAATAAAATATTCAGATAAACGTGCAAAATTTAAAAAAACATCTTTAGAAGGTCAGCAAAACCACAAAAAAGCACCAATTTCCTGCAAAATAATAATAAATAAAAAATCAAATTATGTGCAAATAAACTCGAATACAAAACTTTCAGTGTTAAGCCATAAGGTTTTACAAACTTGATTTCTACTTTCATCTCTACAGTAAGATTCAGATAAAAACCTTCACAAAAACAAATTCCTCTTTTCACTTTCATGACGTTAACTCCTGTAAATAAAGGTTTTATTTTAGGGGTTTAAATGTTTAGTAGATCTCTGGAAGCTCATTTCAATTAAAAAAAAATTTAAAGTAGAAAATGTTATCAAATGTCTCAGTTATGAGTTTCATAGTTATATAATTATGACTTTAAACTTATGAGAAAATATTTACAACTTTTTTTAAATTTTGGGGCATTTTTGGACTTCCATACCATTGAAAACATAAAACAAGTGAACCGATGTTAGTTTGATTTAAATAACTTTATAATTGTATTAATGCAGTGCCCCGTGTGCAGATCTGAAACTTGGTGAATAAACTGATAAAAGGTTAAATGTGTCATCTGGACCAGTTTCTTTAAGCGAGACACCTTTCATTCCCCATCCAAACTCTGATAGCTTAATTTAAAAAAAAATATTTTTTCACTGTTAAAAGTTTTCATTAGTGTTACAATCAAACTGTTCTGTGAAAACTACAAACCTGTTAAATTCACATTTTGGTGGAGTTTTCTATTTCCCCGCCTCCCCTGAAAGCATCACGCTCACCTGCGTGCCTGTCACCTGACTACCTGTGTAAACTGTAGGGGGTTTTGACCCTTTTCGGCTCCCATAGCGTTGAAGGCCACGGTTTGTTTGGTGTTTATGCACAACAATTTTACTGGAGACGAGGCCTGCGCGCGCCGGACTTCATTGAAAAAAACACACATTTAAGGTTTTACGTGTGACTTCTTTCCTTTAAGTTGATGTTCTCATCAGCTGGAGGCATCACGCCCTGCCTGCCTGCCCCTGCTTCCATTCGGCCTCCCTCCCTCCCTTCCATCACCTCCTCCTCACCTCCTCCAGAGTGGGGCTCGGCTCCAGGAACAGGTCCTCCCCGTCCTCCACCTCATGGAAGTCGGTGTGTTCCGGCGGGGGCTCCCGGGCTGCTGCGTCCGTCATGACGGCGTCTTCCTGCGGGCTGAGAGCGACCGTGGACGGCGAGGAGTCAGAAGAGTGACGGGAAGAAGAGAGCAGGAGGACGAGGAGGAGGAGCGGGAGTCAGGAGGTTCTCCTGCTCCGTCATGTGACGTCCTGCTGGGAACCACAGAGACGTGGGTCACGAAGAGGTGTCACTCCGCTCCGACTTCCTAGGATCATTCGCAAGCAGCCAGGACCTTCTCAGAAAAATATTCCTGGGGTCGGAAAACAAAAACAAAAACAAACATAATTACCGATTTATTTATTTAATTTTTAGTTTGCCAAATTAATGTACATTAAATTTGATTCTGGAAACGTGAAGTAGGGGGAGATCTCTTCTGTGTTCCACTCCTCAAATTTAATTCTATTTCAATTTCGACAACAAACAAACACAAATGGGAGTAAATATTGATGGACTGCTGATTGTGTAACACATTGATCATATTTTCAGGTCTCTCTATAAATGAGTCCCCGAGGCTCAATGGGAATAACCTGTATAAATAAATGTTGAAAGAATATTGAGCATGCATCAGGGTATGAATGAATATTATTCTCATAAAATACATTGAGTTTTCTCAACTCACTACAATTTTATAAACAGAATTACCGTAAAGGTAATTAGGTCCCTGTACGACCGCTGTCAGAGCTTGGTCCACATTGCCGGCAGTAAGTCAGGCTCGTTTCCAGTGAGAGTTGGACTCCGCCAAGGTTGCCCTTTGTCACCGATTCTGTTCATAACTTTTATGGACAGAATTTCTAGGCGCAGCCAAGGTGTTGAGAGGATCCGTTTTGGTGGCCTTAGAATCGCTTCTCTGTTTTTTGCAGATGATGTGGTCCTATTGGCTTCATCAGATCGTGATCTACAGCTTTCGCTGGAGCGGTTTGCAGCCGAGTGTGATGCGGCCGGGATGAGGATCAGTTCCTCCAAATCCGAGGCCATGGTCTTGAGCCGGAAAAGGGTAGCATGCCCTCTCCGGGTCGGGGAGGAGGTCCTGCCCCAAGTGGAGGAGTTTAAGTATCTCGGGGTCTTGTTCACGAATGAGGGAAAACTGGAGCGTGAGATCGATAGGCGGATAGGTGCAGCGTCCGCAGTGAAGCGGGCGCTGTACCGGTCTGTCGTGGTGAAGAGAGAGCTGAGTCAAAAGGCAAAGCTCTCAATTTACCGATCGATCTACGTTCCCACCCTCATCTATGGTCATGAGCTTTGGGTTGTGACCGAAAGAACGAGATCTCGGATACAAGCGGCTGAAATGAGTTTTCTCCGCAGGGTGTCTGGACTCTCCCTTAGAGATAGGGTGAGAAGCTCAGTCATCCGGGAGGGACTCGGAGTAGAGCCGCTGCTTCTCCACATCGAGAGGAGCCAGTTGAGGTGGCTCGGGCATCTGGTTAGGATGCCTCCTGGACGCCTCCCTGGTGAGGTGTTCCGGGCATGTCCCACCGGGAGGAGACCCAGAGGAAGACCCAGGACACGCTGGAGGGACTATGTTTCTCGGCTGGCCTGGGAACGCCTTGGGATTCCCCCGGAGGAGCTGCTCCAAGTGGCTGGGGAGAGGGAAGTCTGGGCCTCCCTACTTAGGCTGCTACCCCGCGACCCGACCCCGGATAAGCGGAAGAAAATGGATGGATGAAATATGCCCACACAGACCCTCAGACATCACAAAAAACATCTGATGTGATTTAAAACAAAAACTATTATACAGCTAAATATTAATTTCCTACATCTACCTTACAATGTTTTGATACTTTGATATTTTGTTTTAATTTGTTTTTTTATCTGTATTCTCTCTTATGTTTGTCTATTGTTGATTGTTTAAGGAAATTTCTACTGTTGCTGTTGTCATCATTCTTTAGTTTTTAGCAGGTCGCTCTTGTAAATGAGTCCTCGAGGCTCAATGAGATTAACCTTAATTTTATACGTCTACCTTATAATGTTTTGCTAGTTTTTTGATACTTTGTTAAAAAAAAAAAAACTTTATTTTGTTTTTTTCTCTTTTGTTTTCTATTGTTTATTGTTTGGTTTGTTTATTGTTTAAGGAAATTCTACCACTGCTGTTCATTGTTCTTTAGTTTTAGCAGGTCGCTTTCGTAAATGAGCCCATGAGGTTCAAAAGATTTACCTGACTAAATAAAGGTTGAATGAATGAACCTGATGAAATGAAGGTTGAATCAAAATTTAAAAAATGCTGGTTTCCATCCGCATATCCCTCTTTTCCTCAAATGTCAGTTTCAGATTGCATGTACTCAAATGATAAAATAAATAAATAAAATTATTTATTAAATAATATATTCATATTCATATTATTATTATTTTTTAAGCAGGCCTATTCTGCCTCCACATGATTCTGTCTTTAATCTTAGTTGATATCATTATTGATTTTACTTGATTTTATCACTTGTTTTATTTGTTGTAGCGCTTTGAGATTTTTATTAATGAAAAGTGCGGTATAAATTGAATTTATTATTTTTATTTATAAGGAAAAATCTATCTAAAATAATTCCCTCTAGGTTGAAAAAACTAGTTTAATTAGGATGAATAGCTAATAAATGACATTATTTTAAAATAATATTAAAATATTTATTTAGTTTGGAGTTCTTTTTCACGAAACTAAATAATAGACATCATATATGATATCTATGAACTAATGATAACCTAAAATTATCACCTGGTGGTGACAGGTGACGTGTGCTGATGACCACTTGACCAGGTCACCCTTGTAAAAGAGATCTCGATTTCAACGGGCTCTACCTGGTTAAATAAAGGTGATTGATTGATTGATTGAAAATGTTTTCCAGTTGTTGAAAGAGTACGTCTTATCTCTCACGTGGACGATCTTTGTTCTAAAGACGTTGACGTGTTTCACCCGGATCATTTTCAGGGAGACACACTGTTACTTCCTGGCGTTCAACTTGTAACTGAAACGTTCGATTTACCTGAAATATTTACAACAACAGAAGTTTAGAGCTTTTTTAAGGACATCGGAGATTTAATTTGGTTATTTATTTTATCCGTTCGGCGTGTTTCTAACAACCTGATTGCAGAAACGTTGTAAGTTTCGTTTTTTTTGTAGTTTTGTTAGCATGGATGCTAGCTGGGAAACGGTTAACTCGAGCCGTGAGGAAGAGGAGCACGATGTGGAAGAACAAGAGGACCTGGATTTGAACCTGGAGCTGGCTAAAATGACCGTTGAAGGTAAAATGTTTAAGTTCCGGTTCAGAAACAGATCCAGGTAAATGAAACTGCTGTAAAACTTTAATCTGGTCTTGGGCTCAGGTAAGTGTTTCTTCTGATTTTATTTTAACAAATCAACTTAATAAAAAAAATTTTGTTTGCAAACAGAAAATTGGCTTCACAACTGAACCCAGAGTTGTAGTTAAATAAAACGAGTGGGTTTTATATTAAAAACGGTCTTTAAACCAGTGGCAGCTCCGGATATGTCCACCACGGGTGCTATTTCTCCTAAATGAAAAACTTTCCCAAGTTCAAACTGTTTTTTTTTTTTAATCAAATGCAGATTAATACAAGGTCAACAGAACAATTAAATGCTCAGGATGAGAAGAGCCAATTTGACTCACTAAAACAACAAAGAGCAAACAAAAAATGTATATATAAATAAATAAATTATACATAAATTATAGAAAGGAAAATAAGGGAGATTAAAACATTTCTGCATTTCTACTTACAAGAGGCTTTGTTTTCATTCTCCAGATCAATAGTGTTAAGAAATAGTAAAACACCACAAGTGACATTTAGTATATAAAATTATTAATGTTTGATCATTTTTTATAAGCAAATTAAAATAAATGTAGCCATTAGAGTCCAATACTGTACAATAACCTGCGCTGGCAACATAACTCTACAAACAAACAAATAAAACAACTCACCAGTTGTCACTTTTAGAATAAACAGTCAGCTGAAGGCTTTTATCACAAACAGCCATCTAAAATTTGAGAGGCATATCAGTCAGAAATGCAAATAGACATTAGATAAAGGGCTTTCAATGATTTAAAACTTACCTGAGCAAGCCTGCTTGAGTCACTGACCGCACGGCTCATTTTCCAGACAAAATATTTAAAAAAAATTATTAATAAATAAACGGCCGGAAGCACGCGATCGGTAGGTAGAGCTCACGTTGGACGTGTCCAGGGCGGTGAAAACTGCGCCCAGCAGCTTACCATTGTTTTGTAACGTCGTGGAATAACTGTGCATGCGCCATTTATAACGACTAGGGATGTCCCGATCCGATCACGTGATCGGAAACCGGGTCCCGATCACATGATTTCAGACTCGACTTGACTCGGGCGTTACACACCGATCAGGGATCGGATATATATGTGTATATTTATTCTAAACACAAACGGGAATATTATATTAACTGTATGTTGAGTTACAGAGTCAAATTGTCTCGGAACAAAACATGCACAATAGTTTTGCAGCAGTGCCTGCCGTAAAGCAGTGCCTGCCGTAAAGCGGTGACTGTCGTAAAAAAGAAGCGGAACGCGGCATTAACTTGAAGTGGAGGCAGCGATGTCTGTGGTGTGGAGATATTTTAAAGTGGATGACAAATGGAAAGTTCGTATTTCAAGAGGAGGTAAGGAAAAGGCTGCATTTAACACAACAAACCTGATTAGGCACATCAGAAACAAACACCCGACACAATACACAGAGTTTAACCAGACAACGCAGCCCAGCTCATGCTGCAAGAGACTTTATAATTTATATTTATCTCATAAAGAAAAACATAAACTTCCTTCTGTGAAGCCACAGGAGGAGAGTTAAGGAGTGCTGTTCAGAAAAGTAGCATTATTTTATAAAACTGAACTTTATAGTTTATTTGTTTACATGCCTGCTCAGGTTCTGGTTCTGGTCAGGTTCTGGCCAGGTTGTGGTCATGTCCTGGTCAGGTTCTGGTCAGGTTGTGGTCAGGTTGTGGTCAGGTTGTGGTCGGGTTGTGGTCAGGTTCTGGTCAGGTTCTGGTATTTTAAGTTGAGCTGCTTATTTTAAATTAGACATTTTTATTTCATACTGTTGCACTAAACTTCAATGTGAAGAATTTTATTTTAAATCTTATTACTTGATTGTTCAATCTACCTCACAGAAGTACTCTGTTAAATGTTAAGGTAAATAAAATAAAAATTAAGGGACATCTGGATCTGTTTCTTTTTTTTCCCCTTCATTCCCGGGTCGGGGAGGAGGTCCTGCCCCAAGTGGAGGAGTTTAAGTATCTCGGGGTCTTGTTCACGAATGAGGGAAAACTGGAGCGTGAGATCGATAGGCGGATAGGTGCAGCGTCCGCAGTGAAGCGGGCGCTGTACCGGTCTGTCGTGGTGAAGAGAGAGCTGAGTCAAAAGGCAAAGCTCTCAATTTACCGATCGATCTACGTTCCCACCCTCATCTATGGTCATGAGCTTTGGGTTATGACCGAAAGAACAAGATCTCGGATACAAGCGGCTGAAATGAGTTTTCTCCGCAGGGTGTCTGGACTCTCCCTTAGAGATAGGGTGAGAAGCTCAGTCATCCGGGAGGGACTCGGAGTAGAGCCGCTGCTTCTCCACATCGAGAGGAGCCAGTTGAGGTGGCTCGGGCATCTGGTTAGGATGCCTCCTGGACGCCTCCCTGGTGAGGTGTTCCGGGCATGTCCCACCGGGAGGAGACCCAGAGGAAGACCCAGGACACGCTGGAGGGACTATGTTTCTCGGCTGGCCTGGGAACGCCTTGGGATTCCCCCGGAGGAGCTGCTCCAAGTGGCTGGGGAGAGGGAAGTCTGGGCCTCCCTACTTAGGCTGCTACCCCCGCGACCCGACCCCGGATAAGCGGAAGAAGATGGATGGATGGATGGATTTTAGAAGTATCGGATCGGGACTCGGTATCGGCCAATTCCTAAAATTAAAGGACTCGGACTCGGGGCCAGAAAAACCTGATCGGGACATCCCTAATAACGACAGTCTATGGATAAGATTCATGCGCCCCCAAAACTGGAAATACGTCACCAATCAGAAAACGTTTTTTTGAAACAAACAATATAACTCATCATTACTCATAAAATATTTATCTTGCACAACTAAAAACGTATATGCATATATTTCGAAATATTTTAATTTTACTATTTCATTTTTATTTTTTATTTTTTAAAAACGTATATGCATATATTTCGAAATATTTTAATTTTACTATTTCATTTTTATTTTTTATTTTTTTAAGTCTTCAATGTAAAATGGTCCGGAATTTCCAGTGGGGCGGCGCCCTAGCGCCCCTTATTGGCCGGCTGCCCTTGCTTTAAACTCTTCCTGCATTTTTTTCACATTTGAACCAAAGAATGAGTTCAATCAAACCCAGGTTGTGTTCTGTTTATCTGGCTTGACTAATCCTGACAGTTGAGCTCAGATGATGCAGTAAATATAAACTTCAAGCTGCACATTTTAAAGAAAAACCAACAAATGTATAAATATCTTGAGATTTACAGAGAAGTGACAGCAACACAAACTGCTGCAGGAGTAAAAACAAAAATAAATAAATGTCAGAAGATAACTGGGATTATCTGAAGTTAATCCCTGATCGTCACATTAACTCTATTTTCCTCTCAGACCTGATCCACACGGCTCAGGCTGCGCAGACGGACGGCACCGCGGAGTCCGCTGCCAACACGCAGCCGGACTGGGAGGACCAGGTGGCGGCCATGTTGGAGCACGGCTCCAAGCTGACGGAGGAGTACAACCAGCTGGTGAAGAAGCAGGAGGAGGAGGAGGTGGCAAAAGTCAAACAAAAACAGGAGCTGCAGAAGATGATGAAGGAGGCGCTCCACCAGCAGCAGGTGATAAAAACAAAACACACCTAACGTCGTGTGAAGATGCTCTGTCGGTTTAAAGGAGACCACATATAGGTCTTTAAAATTTTTATGTTATGTCTGTGTGCTATCTTGACAATATTAATTCATTTTAATACACAAAATAATTCTTAGATAATTAATTATACCCTTTTTAATTCTGCCATTTTTAACTTTCGTTTTGAACGACCGGTTTCTTGAAGTCCACGCCCTTCAACGATCTGTTAACGCCCTCTGTAACAGCCAGTATCTGTAATGTGTTGTTGTTTTAAAATTAGCTCTTTTTTTATTACTCATTTGACTTACTGTTAGTGCTAGCTTAAGATAACTTACCGAAACCCGTCTGAGCGCGCCGCAATTTGCTGCTCCTTTTAGCATGAGACCACCCGAATCCGAAGCTAATGTTAGCTTGTTCCTCTTCCGGTGTTCGCCAGCTCCGCTCGTTGCACGCGGAGATTTTGGGAGTTATCGCTGTTCCAGTCAAGACAACACAAAGTTCACCAAGTGTCTCCCGTAAATTAATCCGTAAGGAGAAGGTCCTCGCTGCTGCGAGGCTGTACAGTTGAAGCTCCGCTCCATCGCGCCAGAAGAGGGTCCCGTTGCCGCCGGTCCCTACGCCGGGGGTCTGCTCGTTTAATTTTTGCCGGCTGCGCGTTGGGAGCGATCGCAAATACACTAAAAATTGAACTAAAACATAAAAATAACAATTATACTTTATTTATAAAGCCATTTAAAAAAACACAGCTGCAACAAAGTGCTGTACACATGAAATTAAGAACATATAAACAAAAGATGAGATGAAATCATGAAAAACAACAGTCATGTGTTTAATACAGAAGTGGGTTGAGCCTAACCAGGGGTTGCTAGGTGAGGGGCTGGACTCAGGTTTGAGGCAGAGCCATATATATAGAGAGTTCCGACACTCTTTGATGTCGCCGATAGGCGGTCAATCGTTCCAAACAACGGCTATGGAAACCTTGTGGAGCTGCGCCCTCTGGCGGCGACGGAGCGCTACTGCAGGCAGAGTCAGACTGTTAAACAGAGCATGGAACAAATCGCCCCCTCCATGACCCACGTGACTTCCGCATTCCATTCTTACAACGGCACTCTATGGAAGTGTCGCAACTCTCACTTTATATGGCTCTGGTTTGAGGTGGTTGGCTGCGGTTTGTGACGTCACAAACCGCAGGAAGTGCAAAACGAACTGTATTTTATCAAAGATAAATTCATTCATTCATTCAACCTTTATTTAGTCAGGTAAATCTTTTGAACCTCATGGGCTCATTTACGAAAGCGACCTGCTAAAACTAAAGAACAATGAACAGCAGTGATAGAATTTCATTAAACAATAAACAAACAAACAATAAACAATAGAAAACAAAAAGAGAGAAAAAAACAAAAGATTTTTTTTTTTTTAACAAAGTATCAAAAAACTAGCAAAACTAAATAACTAAACTAAATAAATCTACTTAGAGTAAATAAACCACTGGGTGCATTTTTTTGGCCTTAGGACTGTTTTTTTATGAAGTAAATACCCAAAGTTGAGTAAAAAAAAAACATTAAAAAGTGAATTTTGAATATGTGGTCCCCTTTAAACTCGCCGTGTTTTCAGATCCAGCAGGAGAAACGCGACTCGCTGGGCGTCAAACTGCAGCTCAACAACCCCAAGGCCGCCAGGAAGAACTTCCTGAGCAAGAAACAGGAAATGACATCAGAGAAGAACAGAGCAGAGGAGGAGAGGAACAGGTGAGACGGTGAAGGTACAGATGTAAAAGACGTAAACTCAGACCGAAGCTCCTGACCCCTGACCCCGTGCTGTCCCACGTCCAGGCTGCTCCGGGAGCTGGAGGAGAGCGACAGGAAGCTGACGACGCTCGGCGAGGAGCAGAGAGAGGAGCAGCGGAGGTGGGAGGAGGAGCTGGAGGAGCTGCGGCGGGAGATGGAGCGAGTGAGGAAGGAGGCGCAGGAGGCGCAGCTGCAGGCTCTACAGGACGAGATCTCGGCTGTGGAGAAGCAGAGAGACGTGGCCATGTCCCACATCGAGGCGTGGCTCCGAGAGGTCCGGGCGAACGCAGCTAAAACTTTTCATTTTTTACCAACTAAAATCATTTTAGCTGAATAAATGAGAGTGAGAGCTGAATGACAGCTGAAGTTGTTGAAGAAGCTGAAACTGAGCTGTTTTAAGCAAAAAGCAACACAAACAGTAGCAAAAAGCTAAAATTAGCCAAAAAGTATCCACAAGTTAAAGTTAGCCAGTCAGTAGCAAAAGGCTAAAACCAACAAAACAGCTAATAGCTAAAATGAGCAAAAAAAAAAAAAATACAATTGTCAAATTGTAGCTTAAAAAACGTAGAAGCTAAAATTTATCTTCAGCTTTATTTTTGTCACTCGGCGCAGCTAAAACTTTTCATTTTTTACCGACTAAAATCATTTTAGCTGTGAGAGCTGAATGACAGCTGAAGTTGTTGAAGAAGCTGAAACTGAGCTGTTTTAAGCAAAAAGAAACACAACAGTAGCAAAAAGCTAAAATTTGCCAAAATGTAGCCACAAGTTAAAGTTAGCCAGTCAGTAGCAAAAGGCTAAAACCAACAAAACAGCTAATAGCTAAAATGAGCAAAACTAACAAAAAAGTCAAAGTCAACTTTATTGTCAGAACTGCAATATGTACAGGACATACACAGGACCGAAATTGCGTTTCTCTCAGTCCCTCGGTGCAACAGTAACCATCTAAACACTAAAACATTTAATAAACATAAGCATAAAATAGTAAAAGTGTAACACTGTCCTGAGTTTTTGCATAGTAGTATAAAAGTATGAAAATTTACACCAACACTAAAACACTAAACATTTAATGAACATAAGCATAAAATGAAATAATAAAAGTGTAATACTGTCCTGAGTTTTTGCATAGTAGTATAAAAAGTATATCTATAAAATAAACTGAAGGTTCTAGCATTGACATTTGCAAAGAGTGGCACAGCAGCATATAAGTTAATGTACACAGTATATGTATGAGGTAGTTGATGTTGGTAAAAAGATACAATTGTTCAAATTGTAGCTAAAAGAACGTAGAAGCTAAAATGTATCTTCAGCTTTGTCTTTGTCACTCGGCGCAGCTAAACCTTTTCAGCAGGACTGAGTTTTGGTCTGTTCCAGGTGTCCCAGTACCTGAACGTCCTCCGGGTGGACTTCCCGCAGCAGTACCACGTGGACCGGGTCAAGTGGGAGAAGAACGAGGGCTTGGTCCAGAAGAACAAGGCGGAGCTCCAGCGGCGCTTCCAGGAGGTTCTGCAGCAGCTCCGTCAGGGTCGCGAGCTCGAGTCCCTCCCCAGGATCAACGTGCCCGCTCTGCCTCAGGTCCCCATGGTGAGTCCAACAACGTCCACGACCCAGAAGACCCGCTTCGGTTTAACTCAGAACCCTCTGTGTTCTCTGACAGGCCGACCTCAGGTTCAGACAGGTGATGCAGTCGCTGACTCCGCCCCCTGGTTTTGTACACCCACCCAACCAGCCCTTCCCTCCACAGAGACACCCACACTTCTTCCCACCCCACCTCCGTCACCCTCCTCCCAATTACCACGCCCCCTTTCTCCCTCCTCCCCCGCCGTTCTTCATGCCCCCCCC
>JBBPBX010045969.1:0-26783 GCA_038048925.1 Garcialebias charrua | reverse complement strand
TTTAACACAGCAGTGGACACAGTTTAACTCTCACAGAATAACACAGCTTAAAAGCACCATCATGAGAATGACAAAAGTTATTCTTTTGATCACATTAGGATCAAATCAAAGATAGAAATAGTCTCTTTTGGTGACTATATTTATCAGATTATAGCTAAATGAATGATTTTGTAGTAAATGTCTTGCTTCACTGAGAGGTCAGTAAAGGTCATCACTGGACAGTTCAAAAGTACACAGGTGTCTTAAAAGTGGACAAGGTCATGTCCACTACATCTCCCCCCTTTTGGAAGCCATCGCCAGTCCTTGGGGATGGGGTCCAACACGAAAGGAAACCTTGAACTGTCTTTGATCTTGAAGTAATCCAGCAAGTGGAAAAGAAAAATCAAAAATTATAATCCCATAAAGTTTTGGAAATTTCATACTGTTCGGAGGTAATCCCATTGCGAAAAGCTTTTAATCCTTTGGAAAACAAAGTCTGTTAACTCTTGGAAAACAAAGTCTGTGATCCTTTGGAAAACAAAGTCTTATAATCCACAGCGGTAATTCCACAGCAGTAATTCCACAACGATTAGTTTTGTTGATTGATCAGCAACAATTGTTTTCATAATCAGCATGTAGAGGGGATCCCTCGATTGACGCAGAGGAGGCGACCCTTGGATGGAGGTTGAAGACCAAGCGTTGGAGCTGCAGGTCCCACATCGAAGGTTGTTGGCTGGTTGGTTTCCAGTCAGTGCCACTCTGGTTCTATGTGTCATGCAATTATGTGGTTTTTTAAGGTGGGCTTATGATTGGGATTTTACATTAAGCCTTACCTATATGCACCTGGTATGTAAGCTATCATGGTTTAGATCAGCTACACTTACCAATTAAGGGGTGGATCAATTCTGTAAATTTAGATATAGGGATTTGTACCTATAAAATTTTGGAGGGCTTCTGTAACGAAGGCCTCTAATTCCAAACTATTCCTCCATTCATTACTTAGTTTAGGTTAAACTAAAATAAAAATGAAATATAGTTTGATCTAAATGTCTGTTGTCTTTTAGACGAACGACGTAGGATTTGGTATTCCTAATAAATTTTGAAGTCTATGGCGAGACTCATCAAAATAAATAGACAATCTAGAATAGAAACGATCGAATCGGTTCAATTTAGAAATTATGAGACCAGTGTAGTTTATTGTACCTTAAGTAGCTTTAAACTACATTGACTCTTCGACGATTGGGTTTTAACAAAACGAACTGCATGTTGGCATAGTTAAATCCATATCATTCATTAACCCATGTTAATACAAAACCTTTTTGGCTGGGAGTGTTCAGAACCAAACAGTATCTCAACTAATGACAACAGTAATGACTAAACAACAAGGAAACAACGTTTCACTGCTTCGACACACTCTTGTCGTCAGATTCCAAAGTGCAACACACAAGAAAAACAGGTCTCAACTTTATGACCGAGGTCAAATTAAATCTCGTGGATTTAAACGGTTGTTAAGGTTAGTTTTTTGTTGTGGGTTTTAGGCTTAGCGTTTCTAAGTTCAAATTGGACAATGCGACTTATAGGGTGGGAAAGTACGGTAGTTTAAACCTGATTAGTTTATTTACTAACTTGTGTTTGGACGACCTTATTATCCCATGAAGTCGGTGAGTTTGTGAGATCTTTGTCTTTTGTGGAGTCATTGAACGCCTTGTAAGGTTTGATCTGATTTCGATGTACCCATTTAGCAATTGGCTCTTTGCGGCCTTTGCTGATTTTGATTTCGTAGACGACTGAGGACACTTTGTCTGTTATCAGATGAGGTCCAGTCCACCTGGGCATTAGTTTGCGGGCGAGAGTTCCGGTCCCGGACTCTCCTTTCCCGGTTGTTGGGGCGAACGTATAGTACCAGACTCTGTCTCCCACTTGGAGTTCATTGTGAGAGGCCTTCTGGTCATAGTACGCCTTGCGTCCTTCAGCGGACCTTTCCAGGTTTTTCTGGGCGAAAGCAAAAGTGTTTCTGAGGTGTACATTCAAATCTTTCATGTATTGTTGTGTAGTGTAGGCTGTCGCCATGGCGGCGTCGCCTGGTTGGTACAACAGGTGTAGAGGGAGAGTCATTTGTCGACCGGTCATCATCTCGAAGGGAGAGATGCCAGTTGATGTGTGTGGAGTGGCTCTTATGGCCATGAGGACCAGAGGGAGTTTCACGTCCCAGTCCTTGTGGTTTGCAGCCACGTATTTCTTCAAAATACTCACCACAGTTCTGTTTGCTCTCTCTACTTGGCCTGAAGCCTGTGGGTGGTAGCCGACATGAAAGTTGGCCTTGACGCCTAGCGTCTTCCACAGTTCTTTCATCACTTCACCTGTGAAGTGTGTACCTTGGTCTGAGTTCACCCGAAGGGGAAGTCCAAACCTTGAGAATATATGATTCATTAACAACATAGCAGTTGTTTGTGCTGTGTCGTTAGGAGCTGGTAGGCATTCTACCCATTTGGTAAATGCACAGGTTACCGTGAGAAAATATTTATTTCCTCTAGAGCTCTTAGTGAGTGGTCCAACCCAGTCGATCTGGAGGTCAGACCATGGGAATGCAATGCCTCTGCTTTGCAGTGGTGCTCTGTGAAGTGGTCTGGTTGGCTGAAACTGGCCACACACCACGCACCCTTCAATGTAGTCCTTGACATCCTTTTTCATTCCAGGCCAATAGGCAATTTGTTTTAATGCCGTCAGCGTGGCTTTATCTCCTTTGTGTCCTGCGGACGGGAGATCATGGGCATGGACTAACATTACCCCCCTTTGGTCATGGGGAACCACGAACACAGGTGAGGACGTTGGTCCATGAGCGAAAGTTAAGATGCCCTTGATTAGTTTTAGCTGTTTGCGCAGCTGATAAAGGACCTTAAGGTCTGGATCGGAATCCAGGTCGTCTTTAGACGGACTATTTTTGTTCGGATCAGTCAGGTACAGTATCATGGAGTTGATAGCAGGATCCGACTTCTGTAGTTGGATGATGTCTGGGTCAGTCAGTGCAGGTCGTACAGAGACTGCGTTGTCAGCAGGTCTGGCTGCGGCCTGTGCACGTGTGACTGCCATAACTCTGACTGAAGGTTGTGTTGGCAGAGTCTCGATTAACCAGGAGGGGTCGAAGGACCATAGAGGACCTTCGTCGGCTCCTTCTTTGGCTAAGGAGTCTGCAATGTCATTGTAGTGCTTGTCATCGCCTGGGACTCTAGAATGCCCTGGAACTTTCTTCCAGTAGATCTGTAAGTCGTGTGATGTCACCAAGTGATCACACGCTATGAAAAGCTCTTTGTGTTTGACCACTTTTCTGTCGCTTGTTAGGAAACCGTTCTGTTTCCACACAGCAAGGTGACAAGCGAAACTCAAACGAGCATAGTTAGAGTCAGTGCAGATGACTAGGGTCTTGATGGAGTGTGCTACTACCATCTGGAGAGCTATTAGGATCATGATCACGACAATCTCAGCGTACCGAGAAGTCTGAGAGCCTGATTTGTAGCTGAAGGTTATCTGCTCTTGGTCTTGGAGGAGGACCCCTCCAACACCTGCTCTGCAGATCTTGTCGCGGAGGAATGAAGATCCATCCACGTACAATGTTGTCATATCTTTGCAGATATTGTCATCAAAGAAGTGGTGATTCGGGTCTTCAGTTACTGGGGGTTTAACCTCAACCGGCGGCTGGGTGGCTGGTACATCTTGTGTACACTTCTGGCAGATTGCCAAGTCCGTCCCCAGATGAGACTTCTTGTTTTGACCATAACGTATGTCTAGGTTAAAACTTTGAAGCGCCATGAGCCACGTTGCAACACGTGAGTTTGTTACCACACCATCTCTGATGCGTTGGCTGTTTAGGAATGTCACTGGCTGGTGTTGTGTTTCCACAACGATCTTCTGTCCACCAATGTAGCCGGAGAAATGTTTAACTGCCCACACTGTGGTCAGTAGAGCTTTCTCACAGTCTGAGAATCTCAACTCGGGTCCTGCCATCGTCTTGCTGGCGTAGGCTACTACACGTTTGTCTCTGTCGTGTATTTGGTACAGACCAGCACTTATGCAACGAGCTGAGAAGCCCACTTCCAAGTAAAGCTCTTTGTTGTAGTCTGGGTAGACTAAACATGGGGCTGACTTGATCCTGTCTATAAGAGCGTCCATTGCCTGCTGCTGTTTGTCAGTCCAGACGAATGGAAAGCCATTCTTTAGGAGTTCAGTCAGTGGCTTCGCAAGGTCTGCATAGTTCTCTATGAACTGGTTCGAGTAGTTACACACGCCAAGAAAACTTTGTAGTTCTTTGAGATTGGTGGGGACCTTGAGATTGTCAAGGCCTTGGGCACGAGTTAAGATGCCATGGTTTGGTTTAAGCCGTTCACGCAGTGTATCGGGAAGCTTGTACAGGAACCTCATAGGCTTCGGCCAACGTTTCTCCGTACGTTTACCTCTTTCTGCGTAATTCAGGTGTGTCACAACTGTCGGCGCAGTCGCTGGTGTGTCTGACTGGTCAGACCGCGGTGCGTCACTGTCGTTGTGATGTGTGTCTTCCCACTTCATGACTGAAGAGGTGCTCTTTGAGTCTGTAAGAACTATGTCATCTCTGAGTAGTCCTATACTCAAAAGCTCTTGAACCAAGGTTTCATCGAAAGCTTGGCTGATGGCTGAATTACCTGTCCCAGAGGACAGTACAGCGTCTGTGGTGTGGGATCCTCGGACCTCCACACAGTCTACTACCTGTGGTAGAGAGTGAGAGTACACCCCCCTTTTGTTGGAGGAGGGGTCCTCAAAATCTGTGACACTGAAATCCAAGTGACTGTCAGCATGTCGCGGACTGCCACTTCCAGGACTCACATGTCCTTGAACCAAGGTTTCATCGAAAGCTTGGCTGATGGCTGAATTACCTGTCCCATAGGACAGTACAGCCTCTTCGGTGTAGGATCCTTGGATCTCAACACCTTTCACTACCTGTGGTAGGTAGTGTTCAGTGAGTGCTGACTGTGTCAGCTCGCAGAGGAGGTTCTCTTGTCGGGCCAGAGTCTGGTCCAACTGTTGAGTCTCTACTGTCTCATCTGTAGTTGAAGGTTCACTTACCGGGCTTGTGACCACGGTTGGGGAGTCCCTCGTGGCCACTGCGGTACCTGCGGTTAGGCAGTCTGTACCACAACGAGGAGGCACTTTTATTGGCAGGGGTTTTCTCACTGTTGCCCACATTTCCTGTTGACCATAATCTATAATCGCTTCAAAACGGTTTATAAAGTCTTGGCCAACCAGAAATGGGAATGAGTCAAGTGTGGACACATACACTGGGTGGTGTAGTGTCGTTTTGCCAATCTGCATGTGAACCATAGCTATGGCTGTTAGGGTTGTTCTCGTCTCTGCGAGACCCTGTAGCTCAATAGCACATTCCTCAAAGGGTATTTGCCCGTCAACACCGTTGGCGGCGGTCCTCAGCTCCTCGAACAGCTTGGCCGACATAATAGTTATATCAGAACTGCCATCCAGGAGGGCTTCACGCTCAAGGACACCTTCCAGTGTGATGGGCAGGTAGGCTTTCTTAGCCACCCCCCTTTGCATAAAGTTACACAGAAACCTCACAGGTCTTTGTCCACGTTTCTGTTCACGTGTGACTCTGGCTGTGTAATCTTGTTTACTGTCAGCATCTTGTTGGCTGTCAGCATCATGACCTTCAGGATGTTGTTGTGTGTCAGCAATTGGTTTGCTGTCAACATCCATGGCAATGTCAGAAGTAGTGTGCGCTGAGTTATTTGTGTGCTCTGAGTCTTTGTGAAAGACAGTGCTACACATCGCTCCAGGTTGGTCAATGTTGATAGTGTCATTATCAATGATAATGCCACTCATTGTAACAGGTTGGTCAGGCACAGTAACATTCAAATCTACTGACAAACTACTTACTTCCTCTGTCTCTTCCGAGCATAGAGGTGTTGGGCCATTATTCCGGGACATTCGTGACTCTTTGCCTGTTTCGAACTGTTCAGTTCGAGGCGCGGGAGGTGCAGTTCCAAGGCTCGGGGGTGTCGGTTGGGACAACGCATAGTTACATGAGTATAGGTCCCCATCCTTCAATTTCTTTTGAAGTCCACCCACCGATTGACCTTGGTTTTCACCCATCTGGTTCGATCTGAACCATTTTGGTTTCTTTCTCCCGCGGATACCCCCACTTTGTGGTTTGTCAGGTTGAAAGGTCTGTTTCTTTTCGCCTTTGTTAGGAGAGGGAGTTGATGAACTTGTCCCTTCTAGCTCCAGCGAGTGGGATTTGACCGCTTCATTCGGGGACACCTGTAAGGGTGTTTTGGCTTGCATGTTAGCTGCAAAGACATCCGCAGCACACTCTACTATTTCATTCAAAGATGTTGCTTCTAAATCACCCCAGGCCAAGTTCCATGGCAACTCGAATCTAACATCAGGGATTAGATTATCCCTGAAAACAGATTTGAAAAGCGTCTGCTCTTCCAGGTCAGGTTCCATCATGTCACCTATATACGCCTTCAAAATTCTGGCAAAGAAAAAATATGGATGTTCATCGTTTCTCTGCAAGACATTTCGGGCAGCTGAGTAGTCACCACACAATGAGAAAGATTTTTCCTCTGTGCAAGGTGCAGGGGGAGCAAGTTCATGGCTCCGGGGTTCCTCTTGGTACCCTCTGATGTATGGGTCTTCTAGAGGCACATACTGTATGAGCCTTGGACGCGTACCGTCTTGAACTTCCATCTTTAACTTGATTTTTTGTGAAAATCAATAAGACAGTTCCAAATTTAATGTGTGCAAATAAATCTTCACTTTTAATGCAGCACTGAGTCAATCAAACTAATCAGCTGTCTGGTTTAAGTGTTTCACTGTGTAATAAGTATTTCTATTCATAGGTACCTTCTTCAGGTTTTACCCTCAAATGAATTGTAAAAGTTAAATGCCTTTTTGCAGTGTTAACTTTAAAATATAACTTATTTTTCAACAACAGTTACTAACTAACCCAAGCATGACGTCCGTTTTACTTACTCAAACACTATTTAAAAGATTCGAAATAAATACATTGTTCACACTAAAATGTACCCAGAATGCTGCTCCATTATGCCTTAAAAAGATGTATTGCAGTTTGGCTAAACTGTTTTCAGGAGTGAAAAATGGATTACCTGTTTATTTTAAATATTTTTTATCTAAAATAAACTGGAGGTGTTTGTGTGCTTAGCATAACATGACAGATGGCATTCCAAATAAAAATCAGTGACTTTTATCAATTTGTTGTCTGTTGACATCCTCAAAGTTGTTCTGCTATCTTTGTTTTGATTTTTTGTGAAAATCAAGTCAGCAGATGCTTTCTGTTTATTTTAAATTTTGTATTTAAAATAAACTGGAGTCATTAATTTTACACAGAAAAACGTTAAAAATGCAATTTTTAACTAAAAGTGTACAGTGTACACCAATTCTGTTTAAAATTCAGAGATGTGAAGAGCTTAATGTGGAAATTCTCTGTTCTCCATCATTTTTTTAATTTATTTTATTTAATCTAAAAATCAAATAAAAGATGCTTTTTGAGTGTTATTTTAAATCTCTTCAGTATTTAAAACGAGCATCAATTGTTCGTCTGTACCTCTGTTTTCAAAAATTCTTTATTTAAAATAAACAGGATTTTTTGTTTGTGTACAGAACAATTTTAAAGCTGGTAATTTCACCATAAAAAATGCTGACTTTATGAGGTGTTGAGAGAAAACTCATCTATTAACGTCCAGCAGGGGGCAGCGTCGCGTATGTTATCACGAAGCGACTGAGTTTAAATCAGTACATGGAAAGAAAACAACCTATTAGGGTTAGTTTTCAGTAAGAACGTGATAATTGCTCGAACCGCTTTCTTGTCAGAGACAAGTTTATGTTGCTAGACAGTGTTGATGGCTTCAGATGAGTGTTTAAGTGTGTGTTCGTGTGTGAACGAGTGTGAACCAGCGAGTGTGACCTGTCACTCAAAGTGCGGCACCTGGAAGTGACGACAAAAATGGGCGGGCCAACGCAGCGTGCGTAGCGCGTCACCAGCTTCAGTGCTTGCGAGGCGGAGCTCGCTACAACATACGTGGCGTCAACAAATCAATCACAGCGTCAGTAGTTCATTCTACAAGCATACATGGCGAATGTAGATCCTTACCTTCGACCAATGTCGTGCCGGAAATGACGACAAAGTGGGCTGGTCGCAACGGCGTGCGACGTGATTGACAGCTCACAACAGCGAATCAGCGTTCGCCACAAGAGTGATTGACAGCACACAACAGCGAATCAGCGTTCGCTACAAGAGTGATTCACAGCACACAGCACTCGTTTCATCCAATCACAGCTCATAAACAAACGTGTACTAGGACACGTAGCTCTTTAACGTTAGCTTAGCACAACAGAACACAACTTTATAGACTCGTAATCAACTCAAACGCTTCGAATTAACTCCCCAAAACTCTGAAACGTGGCAATCACATTTAAAACAGGCACGACTAAGCTACGCTCAGTAACCAGCACGTCAACTGTAACACGACACGGACTCCCTCGGAGCCGCGTTCAGGTCGGTTCCGTCCACTTTAAAGGAGCAGAACTCGGGTTTCAGAACCACTATCCGACACCGTTCTAACAGTTATATGCTTCTATGACCTGCTCCAACATGTAAAATACCAGCACAGCAATCTTGTAGATGTTAAATTAGCTTTTCAGGCAATTTGACTCGGCGGTCATTTTGCAGTGAGATTGCCTCAGCTTGTGCAACGTAATCTGGACCGGGTCCTTATCAGAACCACCAGACACTTCCCACACAGCGAGACAGATCCCCACCAAACTACTTATAGCGTTTCAAAAGTTGAACAAATAACAATTTCAGCTTCAAATGTCATTAACTGCAGTCCTGCAATCGTTCTGAACACTTTTCCAGCCAAAATAATTAATCTGTTAGAGTCTAAAACTTGGATCCTATTATGCAAACATGACGTTACAGTTCATGACTGAGACCACAGATATCAATAAACTTTTAGAAGCCGATACGAGGCCACCAGATGTAAAGGGGTTAAAGGGGGGGTCAGTTTAATACTGACCTCCTTTTTACCTTAATTAATTTACTTATTCAGATTGAATAGTAAATTCACGGATTCTCTTCTTTTTCAGTTTACCCAATATTTCTGTGATCTTTATAATGGCTCTGTTTATTTATCCATCATAAAGATCACAGAAATATTGGGTAAACTGAAAAAGAAGAGAATCCGTGAATTTACTATTCAATCTGAATAAGTAAATTAATTAAGGTAAAAAGGAGGTCGGTATTAAACTGACCCCCCCTTTAACCCCTTTACACTAGGCTGCGGTGGAGTGTGTTCATCTTAGAGGGGAAACCAGTGTGTGTGTGACACCAGTCCACCTGCATCCACTGATGGATCGAGGCGGTTCAAATGAAACCGAGCTCCGCTACAGAAACGGTATTTGTGTTTAAAATTCGGCTTCTTTCCAGATTCCTGATTCTCTACAGGAAGACAGGATCTGTGGAGACAACATTCCTCGTGATGAGGCGACTTGAGTCCCCTCAGACACCCGAGGTCTTTGGAACATGATATATCCAGTAATTTAACATTTAATAAAGAGTCTCAGTAAGTCCAGCAAAGTTAAGTCAGGTCATCTGGACGTTTCCTTTTTGTTTGTTGAGACGTTTTGTCCTTCATCCAAACGACTTCATCAATCCAATGAGCCACAAAAAAAATTATGTCCCACAAGCAGCACACTCCCGCAATGGGGAAAAAACAGTTTACTTAAAGGAGCCAAGATGGTGTAGTGGTAGGGCTTCCGACTTGGGACCCGAAGGACGCGGGTTCGCGCCCCGGCCACTACACACCTTGGGGTGTCTATGAGTGCACACCTAATTCTCCAGCTCCCCGGGCGCTTTCTATGGCTGCTCACTGCACCACCTGGTGGTGGTTGGGTTAAATGCAGAGACGAATTTCGTCTGTGTATGGGAAACATACACAGATGACATGAAAAGGACATTATTATTATTATTATTATTATTATTATTATTATTATTATTATAAGATGGTTTCTGGGGCCCGCCCTCTCTCCTGTCGACTCCTCTGAGGCAGCAATAGCCAAAGTGGTTCAAAACATCAAAGCTCATGCTCAATAATCCAGGTAGAAAAACCCAGAGAGATGAAGTCCTTTGGATGAAGGACGAAACGTCTCAACAACAAAAAATAAAAGGGAAAGAAATCATCCAGATGACTTGGCTGAACTTCGTTGAATTTTTTTACCTGGATTATTGAGCATGAACTTTGAAGTCTCAATCAATGTTTTATATTTTTATGCATTCAGGAGCATTGGTTTCACTCCCTGGTAAAAGTTAAAACTAAAGAGTCAGAGTCAGAGAGTCAGAGAGTCTTTATTGTCATTTGCACCGCATGTGGTACATGTGATGAAAACGAGATTATGTACACAGGGTCCCAGTTACATCCAACAACAAATGCAAGAGAAAAACAGTAATAACATCTAGAATTAACTAAGAAAAACATCAGCTAGTAATACACTAAGCCTAATATAGTGGGAATAAACAGCAGCACGAACATGAGTTTGTATGAGCAGATGGTCACAGATGAACACAGATGAACACAGCAACAAGAAAACAGATTAAATTACTGACAATTAGTTTTACAATCAATTTGAGTTCAATAGACCTTCTTATTGTACAGTATTGATGTTTGGGGGAAAGCGCTTAAAACTATTACAAAGCTTATTTTTATTTTACATAAAACAGCTGTAAGAATTATTGCAAGAAAACATTACTGTCATCCATCAAGTACATTATTTTATCAACTGAAATTACTGAAGTTCCATGATTTGGTAGATTACAATATTTTATCAGTAATGCATAGAGCTCAGAACAACGCACTACCTTTAGATATTCAGATGCATTTTGTTAAAGACAAAGTTATTACAATCTAAAGGGAACTGATATATTTGTAAAACCACAGTACAGAACCAGTTTGAAGGGACGGTCTACCTCAATCCAGGGAATTGGATTGTGGAATGATTTGGAGTATGATGTAAAAAAAAAAAAGCAAAGTCAATGTTTATGTTTAAGAAAATGATCAAAAACGAATTGTTAAAAAAAATATATGAAGTAGTTTAATGTAATGTATTAGAATTAGAAAATTAGGATGAGTTATTCATTTTGTTCTGTTACTTATAGATAATTATTGTTTGAATTGATTGTTTTAAAAAGGGGCAGATATGATAAGATTTTCTTTCTTCCTTCTGCTGCCTTTCATTTTATATTTTGTTTTCATATAATATATGTGATTGTTTTGTATTTTATAAAAAAAAAAAAAAAGAATAATAATTTAAAAAAGACCCCCGAGTTGGGTTTTAATTACTCCAAATGGGGTCCAAACCCCAAGTTTAAGAACCCCTGCATGGTTAACATGATAAAGATTCACTGATGACAAGAAGCTTTTGTTTGTCTGCAAATGAGAAAATCTAATAAATAATCAAATGCAGATATGATGAAACGTATAGTGCATAGAACTGTGTAATTTACTTGTTTGTTTCTGCTGTACAGCCCTTGGTTGGCCTTGTTGCTGTTTTAAGTGCTTTATAAATAAAGTGGTATGGTATATGGTATTCATTCATTCAACCTTTATTTAGACAGATAAGTCACATTGAGCCTCGAAGACTCATTTACAAGTGAGATCTGCTTAGACAGACAAAAAGTAATGAAACATAAAATGTATAAAATGAGATCTCAGCTGGACACAGACACTTTAGCTTCTTCAACATGCCATACTGATAAAAAAATAAAAATAAAAATATAGTTTTGTCAAGAGTTTAAAAACTTTTGTTGATAAATGTGCTTTTATTCTGAAATCCGTTTTTTTTTTTTCAGTGTCTGGAATGCGCCGCAGGAAGCAGGACCAGTGCTGCAGCCTCCTGAACTCCCTCTCGGCCATCAAATATGCCATCGTCTCCCTCTACATTCTGGTTCTTCTCACCATCTTTGGCCTCTGCCTGGCAGGTAGGACGTGCGTCTGAAGAACAGACCTTTGAAAGATAAAACTTTCTATTCTGACCTGCGATATGAGATTAATTCAACTGTCAGTGTATTTTTTTTCTGGTATTTTTGGTATATTTTTGTGTTCATGGTTAATTTTATTCCTTTTTGTTTGTTCTCTGTGTCCTGCTCCTCTGAGTGCCACCATTTTCATTTCCCCAGTTCTTTTCTACAGTTACACCTGTTCACCATCCCTATTATGGTGTGTTCACACAGAGCAGCGTTTTCAGCCTCCAAAACGCTCCTCACGCACGGAAGTGGACGCACTGCCCCCTGGTGTCCAAACTGTAGTGTTGCGGCGGCTTCGTGGCAGCGGCGTCGTGGGGGCGGGGTGTGGGAGGAGCGTCGTGATTCTCTTTCCGGTCTGATGTGTTGTTGTTGTTGTCGTCGTCTGTTCTCAAAATGGCGGATGATGTGGAGGCAGCTTTATTAATATGTTTGCTAGTGGCACGCCGAAGACGTGCAAGGCGCCGTGTCTGGGTTCACGAAACTATTCAGAGGCGTTCTGAATTCGGGGAGTTTCACCATTTAATCCAGGAGCTGCGCATGGACGAGGAGCGCTTTGCGGTACTTCCGTCTCAACCGTGCCCAGTTTGACGACCTGCTGTCTCGTGTTGGTGCCCGCATCACCTACCAGGACAACTACAGGCGCGCGATCCCAGCTGAAGAACGCTTGGCCATCTGTCTCCGGTTGGTTGTTTGCAACAACAGATAAATATAGCGCGAATATCTGTCTCTCTTTCTGTCATATAATATATATATATATATATATATATATATATATATATATATATATATAATTATATATATATATATATATATATATATATATATAAAATACATATTCTTCTTTTCTATTTTGGGACAACAGATAAAAAGTGCCAATGTCTGTCTGTGTGTCTGTCTGTGTGTCTGTGTCACATATATATATATATATATACACCGGTATAGAAATACATATTATTCTTTATACAGAAGAGTGTGTACATAAGTACATACATACAGTATTGTGTCTATCTGAGTGATGTTGGCCACACATCCTAGTGTGTATACATATAGAGGTGTGTGTGTGTGTGTGTGTGTGTGTGTAGGTTCTATTATGTGCATTACAGATGTTGTACGTTTAATGTCATGTCTGTAATAATTGTAATTACTCTTTCTCTATGCAGGTTTTTTGCTACTGGGGGCTCCTACAGGACCATAGCAAACAGCTTTCGTGTTGGAATACAGGTTCCGTATCATTGATGTTGGGGGGGTATGGAAGAACCAGTGACGGCGGGGTCCTGGCCCACTCCATCTTTGGTCAGGCTCTGCGTGGAGAAGTGTGTGAAAGCCACTTGTGTTCTCCACAATTTCATCCGGGGTGACGACATACCAGCACACCGTGGAACGGAAGAACCCCTTCCTGGTGTCCAGAGAGTGGGAGCAAACTGTGCGGCAAGAGATGCAATTGTGGCCAGAGAGGCATTCATGAGATACTTCTCAGAAGAAGGAGCAGTGGCATGGCAGCAAACAGAGTAGTCATCCATCACCCCCACTGACTTGCAACGGCTCGGTTACGTTCCACCAAATCACCTGCAGAGCCAAGTCATTCTGAACAGTTTCTTGTTATACTTATTACTTTTGTTTAATTTAGTTCTTTATATGACCAAGTACACGCCGTTCATTGTGAACACTGTCGTATCCACATTTTCATTAGTTGAATGTGTATAATTGCATTAAAACTTACAGATGAAAATTGTGTGATAAATTTCTGTTCTGTCTTTCGGTTAGTTTTACTTAAGTATTCATACATAAACGACCAGAAACGCAACTGTTTCCGGTTTATGGTGATACCTTATATAACTTACATTTCATTATATAATCTCTAATAATTACTTTTTATTAAGTAAGTAAGAAAATGATTATCTGAAGTCGTACTGAACTAGTACTGTATTTGTTATTTGGGGAAACTTTTGTGCCAACATTTAATATTAACATAAAGGACCAAAAAATGAATAGCAGACTAAAACCAAAATTTTACAGAAATAGTATATTTCTGCCCTGTTCCACTGTATTCATATGAAATCATACAAATGCCAGAAAGTGCTAGTAACAAACCTGCAATATTAAAGCTATCTACATGAAATGTAAAGTTTCTTATGTAGATTTACACCAGCCAGCAAGTTTCTCCTACGCATGTAAAGACTTGCACACCAATTCTATGTACAAAACACATTTATTTAAAAGTAGAAAACACATTTATTTAAAAGTAGAAAACACATTTATTTAAAAGTAGAAAACACATTGCTATCTAAAAAAAAAACAAATTATATATCCATATATATCCATATATATATATACAAAGTGTATATGTGTGTATATATATATGTGTGTATATATATGTGTGTATATATATGTGTGTGTATATCTATATATACAAAGTGTATATATATATGTATATACAAAGTGTATATGTATATATATATTATATTAGCCTTCCTGGGATGTCACTGGACCCACTCTGTCGCCAGTGGACTCCTCATAAACCATGGTGTAGATTTTATATTGAAGTCTCTCACGCTGTAATGCAGGCATACGTTTCAGGGGAGCTACCAACGACATCACAAAACGCTCTACTTCGCAGGCGGGAGGTGGTGGTGGGGGCAGTGTGGCAGCCATATCTTTTCTTGTATTCAAGAATTGAAGGACCTCACGTTCAAAATCCTTCCGCTGCATGGGTCCCTGCTCCCTACGGGGTCTCTTCTGCGCTGATCCTGTAAAGAACACAGTACATGTGTTGAATGTTAGATGAGCTTTCAATTAATTGTTCTTATGAGTTTACATATGTTCTGTGTGTGTGGGTGTGTTTTGAAGTGGGGGAGATTTTGCCACCACTGGATCAGTTGTGTGTGTATTTGTGTCTGTGGTTTTTTGACACTAAATCTACACAAAAAGCACGATGAGAGTCACACCTGGGGCAGACGAAGGTGCTGGCATCACAGACGTGGTGGATGATGTGACAGGAGAAGTAGTTCTCACTGGAGCAGGAGTTGTCACTGGAGATACGGTTTGAGACAGCTCCAACACACCTGCGTCAATAGTTTCTGTGAATCAAATAACAAATAAACAATTTATTTATTAGTCCCGGAGACTCTTCCACCTCTTCTTGCATGTTTCCACTAAACAAAGGCATTGAAAAACGTTAAATGTGTTGGCTATACTTTGTGATAGCTGAAATCATTCTTATTTTTATCCAATTTGTGATGTAGTTTGAAGGTTATGATTGTTTGAACAAACTGTGAAATAAGGGGCAGATATAATAGGATTTCATCTTCTTTGTGCTCCATTTATTTTATCCGACTTGTATTCTTGTATCTGATGAAAGTGTCTTGTATTGTTCTTTTATAATGAATGAACAAACATCAAATCAAAACGGCTAGCAGAGCTTAAACTGGCTAAACGTGAAACGTTCACCATTAAAAACTTACCCGGTAAACCGACTTCATCACTGACACTCCGCCAGGCAACGAGCTTTTTATTTCTGTCTCTGTAGAGGACATTTGACTGGTCGTAAAGGACTGGATGGGTACACACAGCAACGATGAGTTTCTCCTCCATTGTACACAACTTCGCGCTTTCTATCTGTCCAACAAACAATGCGTCACACAGTTGCGCATGCGCACAACCGTCCCCTCGTTCCGCGTCACATAGCTCCACCCCGACTCTCCCTGATTGGTTGACACACCAACCAATCAGGTAGATTTGAGCGGCGTTTGAACGTTTGAACCGCGAAAACTTCAGCTCAGCTGAAGCGGAACTTGGAAGCCGACGCCGGTTCACGTACACGGAAAAACGCTCCTCAGAACGCGCAACACGCACGCGACCTGACGCCAGACGCCAGGAGGCGCCTAGGTGCGTCCACCATTGACTTTACATGGAAGCTGGAAGCTTGGAGGTCAAAACGCTGCTCTGTGTGAACACACCATTAGTCTCAGCTGCAGCCATCTACTCATTACTCAAGTCTGTTTAGTCAATTTTCACTTCAGCTTCAGTTGAGCATTGAGCATTACTGTATTCATACCAGGTTTGGTTTTCCCAGGTTTTTTTTTTTTTTTTTTTTGGTAAGGCGTTGCTGCCACAACAGCCTTTTTGTTTTATTGTAATAAAGTTAAGTTTTGTTTGTTTGAGCTCCCCAGGTCGGTGTGTATTCTTGGGTCCAACCTCCTACAGCCGTGGCAGATTATTTTAGAGCGCTGAACATTATTTTAAAGCTGGGATTGTGCAATAGAAGGGATTAAAGACTCACAAAAAGGCTAAAATGTTTACAAAGCAGACATTAATGTACTGTAATTGGTATCAAAATCACAACTGTTCAGACTTTGTGACAATTTTACATTTCGTGCTTTCTTATTAAATTTGCAGTTTGATAATAGAAATGCAACAATCATCTGTCTGTAAGTGTCACATTTTAACTTAAATACCACATGTGAACATCTGTCAGTGTTTTTAAGCTTGACAAGCTCGACCGTTTTCACATCTCACGAACGCCAAGAAGTGAAGTACGATGGTGGCTTTAAAAAGCTGAATTCCTTTTGAGTGCAGCCTTTTATAACCCCTTAGTCCCCGACTGTGCAATACTTCAACCTACAGATTTATACTTCAATTTTCACATACAGCAAGTAATCATCAATTGGAATCAGTGCTGATCAGATCCAAGATAAGTTAACTTTCTTTACTTGCAGATTTGTGGACTTTAAAGGTTTGATAAAAGTAAATTAATAAATAAAACTAGTAAATCAAAACCTGCAGCCATGAAAGAGCATAAATTAAAGAAGAGCATTGTTTAGAGTTGCTCGACTTAGTGATTTGATCATTTAATCCTGTGGCCTGTGGGGCGTCATGAGTTTTGATCTTCCTGAAGTCACATCATTATTGAGGTACGTCTGTTTTCTTCAGAAATCAACACAAACCAGACAAAGTGTTTACAAAAATAAGTCAACGATGTGGAAACTAGTACCGTATTTTCCGGCTAATAAGTCACACCGCCCTTTAAGTCGCATTGTCCAATTATGTCCAATAAATTGGAAAAATCCATAAACATGTTGCACCGCCGTATAAGTCGCATCTATTATGCATCACCGCTGACGCGTCGCGTATGTTACGCATCACCGCTGACAACCCGGAAATGTGGGCCGATGTTTTGCCCAAAATGGATTGGCCACAGGAGCGTGCACCAAAGGACTTTAACAAGATTAACATGGTAAAAACAATTATTTGTTTGCTGAAAATTATAGCAAAGATGTGTCTTAGATTAACTTTTCCTTAATAAATGCACGTAATTGTCAAATCAGCTGGATTTAAAAAGTAGTTTCGCTACGTGCACCCGCACGTGTGGGACTGCAGCACTTTCTTTCAAATTTAGCAAGATAAACACTTAAAAAATATATTTGTTCGCTGACATTATAGCAAAAGTGTTTCTGAGCTTAACCGTTCCTTAATAAATTCACGTAATGCTCAAATCTGCTGGATTTAAATAGTTTCACTTTGATGGCTTCCAAACGGTCGCGCGCTGCGAAAATAAATTATAAATAAATAGAATTTAAGCTCAAAAATCTCCTACAGCTAACAGTTTGTAAATGTCCACCCAGTAATTACTTTCTGTAAGTTTAATAAAAATTTGCGGTGTGGTTCTTGAGCTATTTAGGTAAATAGTACCCGGAAAAACACGGAGCTAACCGCTACACATTTACGGTCCTAAAACATCGAATTTTAGCTAAAAAAATCTCCTACAGCTAACAAATTGTAAATGTCCACCCAGTAATTACTGTAATAATAATAATAATAATGAATTTAATTTATAATGCACTTTTCATTAACAAAAATCTCAAAGTTTCTGTAAGTTTCAACAAAATCTGTCCTGTGGTTTAGTAGTTCATACCTCCAGGGCAGGAGGCCGGGCTGCGACAGAGTGTATCCGATCAGAGGAGGCTGCCGTCGGACACATAAGCTGGAAACGGTCAGTGGACTCTCTGGAACTGTCAGAGCTCCAGAGAGCAGGAGGCCGGGCTACGACAGAGTCAGTCCGACCAGAGGCGTCTTCGGTCGGACACATGAGATGGGAACGGTCGGTGTACCCTGGCGGACAAAAGTGGTACTGCACCATTTTTTTGCCAAAATGAAAAATGGTCATATCTGAGCCAAAAATTGGTCTAAAAATCCATCCATCCATCCATCCATCTTCTTCCGCTTATCCGGGGTCGGGTCGCGGGGGTAGCAGCCTAAGTAGGGAGGCCCAGACTTCCCTCTCCCCAGCCACTTGGAGCAGCTCCTCCGGGGGAATCCCAAGGCGTTCCCAGGCCAGCCGAGAAACATAGTCCCTCCAGCGCGTCCTGGGTCTTCCTCTGGGTCTCCTCCCGGTGGGACATGCCCGGAACACCTCACCAGGGAGGCGTCCAGGAGGCATCCTAACCAGATGCCCGAGCCACCTCAACTGGCTCCTCTCGATGTGGAGAAGCAGCGGCTCTACTCCGAGTCCCTCCCGGATGACTGAGCTTCTCACCCTATCTCTAAGGGAGAGTCCAGACACCCTGCGGAGAAAACTCATTTCAGCCGCTTGTATCCGAGATCTTGTTCTTTCGGTCACAACCCAAAGCTCATGACCATAGATGAGGGTGGGAACGTAGATCGATCGGTAAATTGAGAGCTTTGCCTTTTGACTCAGCTCTCTCTTCACCACGACAGACCGGTACAGCGCCTGCTTATCGATCTCACGCTCCAGTTTTCCCTCATTCGTGAACAAGATCCCGAGATACTTAAACTCCTCCACTTGGGGCAGGACCTCCTCCCCGACCCGGAGAGGGCATGCTACCCTTTTCCGGCTCAAGACCATGGCCTCGGATTTGGAGGAACTGATCCTCATCCCGGCCGCATCACACTCGGCTGCAAACCGCTCCAGTGAAAGTTGTAAATCACGAACTGATGAAGCCAGTAGGACCACATCATCTGCAAAAAACAGAGAAGCGATTCTAAGGTCACCAAAACGGATCCTCTCAACACCTTGGCTGCGCCTAGAAATTCTGTCCATAAAAGTTATGAACAGAATCGGTGACAAAGGGCAACCTTGGCGGAGTCCAACTCTCACCGGAAACGAGCCTGACTTACTGCCGGCAATGCGGACCAAGCTCTGACACCGGTCGTACAGGGACCTAACAGCCCTTATCAAAGGGCCTGGTACCCCATACTCCCGGAGTACCCCCCACAGAACCCCCCGAGGGACGCGGTCGAATGCCTTCTCCAAGTCCACAAAGCACATGTAAACTGGTTGGGCAAACTCCCACGCACCCTCCAGGACCCTGCTGAGGGTGTAGAGCTGGTCCAGTGTTCCACGACCAGGACGAAAACCACACTGCTCCTCCTGAATCCGAGGTTCGACTATCCGACGGACCCTCCTCTCCAGAACCCCTGAATAGACCTTACCAGGGAGGCTTAAGAGTGTGATCCCCCTATAGTTGGAACACACCCTACGGTCCCCCTTTTTGAATAGGGGAACCACCACCCCAGTCTGCCAATCCAAGGGAACTGCCCCCGATGTCCACGCGATATTGCAGAGTCGCGTAAGCCAACACAACCCTACAACATCCAGAGCCCTAAGGAACTCCGGGCGAATCTCATCCACCCCCGGAGCCTTGCCACCGCGGAGCTTTTTAACCACCTCCGATCTCGGGTGGTCTAAAAATATGGGGGAAAATCCATAAATATGTCGCTTCACCCTATAAGTTGCAGGGCATGCAAATTAGGAAAAAAGGTGCGACTTATACACAGAAAAATACAGTGTGTTTGTTAGCGCAATGACAAAACAACTAAAGACCTCGCATTCCTTGAAGGAATGCATATTGCTCGTCACATCCAATAAGTACTTTTTGAGAATGTCATTAAAATCTGCCTTTAGATCATGAGCTATTTTGCTAACAAACAGATAGGAATGTTGCCAGGTTCACCTGTTCATGAGTTGTAGCCATTTAACTGTTTGCAAAGGCCAGTTTGCAGTGGCAGCCATCTTATATTGAGTTAACTCCAAAATACCATCAGTTGTAGCTTGACATGCAATGACTACAAAATTAAAAATATATAAAGAAGAGTGCCAGAAGTCCAGCAGTAATAAAAATTCTGAATGTGGAGTCCAGTAAACTGTATCAGAAGTGTTTGTGCGAACTTCTTAATTAAGAACAATAGAAGCAATTTTGTGTCACTTCCTTCTTGTTCACATAGCCACGCCCCTTTTGGGAGGAAACAGATTGTGTAAAACTACCAGTGACAATGTAAAATATACATTTTGCGATTTTGTTCTCCAAGCAGAGAAAGGCAGTAAAAGGAGGAATTTGCAATAAATGTATATATTTTTTATAAACGTTATCACTGCGTCCAAAGCATAAAATCAGTTCTGTGGAACTCAGAAGTTACTTTGATGTCATTTTAATCTGCACCCTCATTTTTTGGAAGAGCACATCTGCAGCAACTGGTTAACCCACCTTCAAGGATGCTAGTTAATTATTTAAAAAGTGTATTGTTACTTCCACTCATGAATGGATGTAACTGGAACCATGTGTGCAAAATTTTGTTCCATCACATACATGTGGCACGAATGACAAATAAATAAGCTCTGACTCTGAATAACAGTAAAAACAGTTTTCCACGGCCAAACTAAGGCAGCGTGTGATACTTCAGGCCACTGGGGGGGTGTCATTCAACTAATCTGATCAACTTTTTTTTTTTTTTTTCATTTCATTTCAGATTTGAAGCAAGAAGTTGAAATTACAATTCACAATAATGAAAAACAAGAAACAAAACTAACAAATCTAAAATGAAAGGAAGCAGAAGAAGAAAAAAATATTATCATATCTGCTCCCTTTAAAAAAAAATCAGTTCAGATAATCAATTTAAAACAATGATCATCTATAAGTAGTATAACGAAATAAAGAACTCATCATATGTTTACATTTCTAGTTACATTTCAAAATTAACAAAATTTTAAATATATCTTTTCAACAAGTTATTCTTAATCATATTTTTAAATATAGAAATGGACTCTACTTTTTTTACATCGTTTTTCAAAATATTCCACAAACTTATCCCCTGTATTGATGTAGACCGACTCGTTAAACTGGTTAGGTTTTACAAAAATGTCAGTTCCCTTTAAATTACAGTATAACAACTTTTCCTTCTGACAAAAAGCGTTTGAATATTTGGAGGTATCGTATTTTGAGCTTTATACATTACTAAAAGGATATTATAGTCCACCAAATCATAAAACGTCAATAGTTTCAATTGATGAAACAATATACTTGAAGGATGATTGTAAGACTTTCTTGTAATAATCCTTATAGCTCTTTTCTGTAGAATAAAGATAGGCTTAGTAATGGTTTCACATGCTTTTCCCCACATATCAACACAGTAGATTAGATGTGGGACTATGATGGTATTATACAATAGATACAAGGCTTTGTTATTCAAAAAATCCTTAACTTTGTAGAGCACTGCAATGGCTCTGGACATTTTCATTTTTACAGAAGTAATGTGCTTTTTCCATGACAGTTTTTCATCAATAGTCACGCCTAGAAACTTTATCTCACTCACTCTACATATCTCAACATCATCAATTTAATTTACAACTTAAATTTGTATGTATGAAAGTTTTGTAACATAAACTGGTAATCGATAATCAATGATCAACAGTGTCAGTAAATGACTGCTTGTCTGACAGACCATAATCTTCCTATAAGCGTTAAAAGATGTTCCATTTACCACCAGTCAAAGTGGAGGGCTTGTTTTACAGAAAAAGAGGGTGGGAAGATTTCCCGGAGGTTAATAATGTCTCAGAATGTGTTGCTGTCCCGTTTATGGAAGAAACTCACAAGATGGGCCAAGTTCTTATTTTAGTTTTCCAAACCTCTGATTTGTTGTTATTGGGAGAATGCATGCAGATTAATGGCAGAGAAAATAAATGGATTCATATTAGGAGACTCTTGAAACTTATTATGTAGGAAACTTCAAAGGGAAAACTTTCCATTAGCCTTGTTCATCGCGTATTAAAAAAAAAAGTCACTGACCACACAAACAACTGCCGATTTTCCAAAAGCTCGATTTAAAACTCAGTTCAAACATCACATCTCAGTTTTTGGCTCAAATAGACGTCAGTCCAAAGTGGAAACCTGGACGTATGGCTTATGAAAATTAGTATTAGCTGTTGTTATTTTATATCATTCGTCTTGTAATAAGCTCCAGTGTTTTTCAGAGCGTGCACTGCTGCGTTTTGGGGAAACCCTGGAATGTAGCAGTGAATGAGAAATGAGCTGGAGGTGCTCCAGACTGTTACCTTTGACAACCACACTGTGGCCTCCATGTAAATGTTAGCTCCTCTGATAAAAGACGTCAGGACACACAGGCTGATAGTGACCGAGGGAGGGGGCGAAGAAGAGATAACATTTAGGAGAGGCAACAGCAAGGCATGTTGAGCATCCTGGATGAATCTCCTGCTCTCATTAATGCTCAGTCAGCATTCACTGTTTCCCTGTTTATTGTTTGTTTGGACCGTAACTGCTTCAGCACACTTACATCCATCTCAGATATATTCTGATTTCAAAATGTTCAGCTCATTCAGGACATTATAGCTACGGTTTTTGGTGTTTGCTACTTTTAAACATTAATTTTTATGTTTTTTTGTTTTTTCTTTACAACATTTTCCACATAATAAGTTTAAGAACTCTTCAAATCCTTGAAAACCTTTGAGTTCTTTAGCATGATTGCTCAGTTTGTTGTTTTTAGCTACTGTTCTTCTAGATTTAGTTTTCGCTCTTGTTTTGTTAGTTTTAGTTTTTAGTTACATTTTAGCTTTTACCTATTGCTTTGCTAGTTTCAGCTTTAAGCTACTGTTCTGCTTGTTTAATTTTTAGGTACTGTTTAGCTTGTTTCAGTTTTTAGCTACTGTTTTACAATTTTTTGCTTTAGCTACTTTCTTTTGTTGCAGCTAGTTTGACCTTTGGCGTCTGTTCCTCCTAATTTAGTTTTTAGTTACTATTTTGCGTGTTTTAGCTTTTAACTGTCCGCTAAATTTAGATTTTGGTTCTTGTTTTGTTTGTTTTAGCTTTTAATTACTGTTTTAGCTTTTAGTTACGGTTTAGCTTTTAGCTATTGCTTTGCTAGTTTCAGCTTTAAGCTACTGTTCTGCTTGTTTAACCTTTAGGTACTGTTTAGCTTGTTTCAGTTTTTAGCTACTGTTTACAATTTTTTGCTTTTAGCCTCAGTTCCGCTAATTTAAGCTAAAAGTAAAACTAGCAAAAGAGTAGCTCTTTTGCTAGTTTTGCCTTTAGTGTCTGTTCTTCCCAATTTAGTTTTTAGTTACTATTTGGTAGTTTTAGGTTTTAGCTACTGTCTGTTAGATTTAGAGTTTGACTCTTGTTTGTTTTAGCTTTTAGTTACCGTTTTGCTTTCAGCTACGTTTTTGCTTGTTTCCGTTTTTAGCTATTGTTTTGCTAGTTTATGCTTTCAGCTTCTGCTAATTAAAGCTTTTAGCTACTGTTTTGCTACTTTTAGCATTAGCTACTTTTCCTCAAATTTGAGCCTTTATTTAATGTTTTGTTAGTTTTAGCTTTCAAGTGTGCAGCAGCTTGGATGAGAGTCAGCACCTCCAAATCTGAGGCAATGGTCCTCAGTTGTAAAAGTGTGGATTGTTCTCTTCAGGTCGAGGGTGAAGTTCTGTCTCAAGTGGAGTTCAAGTATCTCAGAGTTTTGTTCACGAGTTTCCAGGGAAGAATGGAGCGTGAGATTGACAGATGGATTGGTGCAGTGTCTGCAGTATTGCAGACTCTATGCCGGTCCATTGTGGTGAAGAGGGAGTTGAGCTGTAACGCAAAGCTCTCTGGATAGATGAATGGATGGATGAATTATGGATAGATGTATGGGTGAATGAATGATGGATAGATGGATATATGGATGGATGGATGGATGGATGGATAGATGAATGGATGGATAGATGGATGATAGGTGGATAGATGGTTAGATTGATGAATAGATGGCTAGATGGATGAATAGATGGTTAGATGGATGTATAGATGGCTGGATCGATGGATAGATGGCTAGCTGATGGATGGATGGATGGATGGATGGATGGATGGATGGATGGATGGATGGATGGCTAGATGGATAGATAGATGGCTAGATGTCTGGATGAATGGATGGATGTGATGGGGATTATAAACCCCTGTTACCTTAATAAAAACCACACAAAGGTAAACAAGAGAACAGTGTTAAATCAGACAAACAACTTTGCAAAGGGGAAGGCTTTTTAATGTCTTTTGAAACTTAGTTTGGTCTCAAATACATTGTCCTGCACAATTCCAAATTGTACTGGACATGACAAGCTATTTAAACAAGAAGCAGGTGGAGTTTGACAAGCTCTGACGTCTTACAGATAAAACAAACAAGTCGTGTTTCTGATCCTACAAGAACATCTTATCCAGACATTGTCAAGGCTAGAAGACTGTCTTTTCTGTATCAGAGAAAAGCAAACAACATGTTTGTACTATCAAATATAAGTGTTAAAAGGGAACAGAGAATATTTGATATAAGTGAGCTGGGTTATAATTATTGGGTCAGAGTAATTAGTTTTAGATGATAAATATTGAACATCTCCATCATTTCATCCTCTTTATCATATATAAACTGATCATTATCAATCAGGTGAGCGGTGCGGAAAAACATCCCCTGAGGCCGAATTTCTAATTAGGGGCAAAAACTCACACCACCGTCCCGTGCCTCCACAGTAACGCCCTGACAAATTCAGGATCACATTTTTAGGATGGTTTGAGAGATATAAAGTTTTGGATAACTCTGTGGTGATGATTGTCATATTGCATGACTTATTTCAATATTTGTGAGAAATAAAGATTTTGATTTTGAGGAGAATTTTGCAATGAGTATGGTCTCACTTTATGGCTTATGTCAAAAGTTTTAAAAGGAATAATATATTTAGCAGGGATTAGTCTATTTAACCACAAAAACTAAGCTTTTTCCAAAGAAATAGAACTTTTGAGAAGAAACATATATATATAAAAAGAACTAATCTATTTGTGTTAAACAAATAAAAGAAATAAGCTATTTAATTTGTTTTAAAATAAAAAGAACCAATCTAATTTGTCTTAACCAAAGAACCAATCTAATTTGTTTTAACCAAAAAACCAATCTAATTTGTTTTAACCAAAAAAGAACCAATCTAATTTGTCTTAAACAATTAAATAGAACTCATACACTTTCAAAGATGTGGGAAATAATTCTCAAACACACAACAAAATAGCCCTTTATGGGCACAAAAATAAAATAAACTTTTAGTTAGTTACTGTGGGTAACTCCTTAACTTAACTTAAACTAAATTCTGTAATCGGCTATAATAATAATTGTTTCTTTAAACATAAAATAAAATTCCATTCTTACTATCTAAAACATTTGTATTTAATGGCAAAAACAACACAACAACAAATGATTTCATTCTTCAGTGAAAATGAGTAATCACTCACTCTGATTTGAGGTTATTTTAATTAGTAAGTTATTCTGAATTAGCATGATCATCAAAATGAGTAGCAGGAGACGGAGACGTTTTATACTCACCTAAAATACTTTACCTTTTTCATAGTCTGTAGAAAAAGTCTAAACATACATACAGACATAGACAGACATATACGTACAGACAGACATACAGCCATATAGACATACATACATATATACATATAGACGGACATACATATAGACATACAGCGCTGTAGAAATAAAGAATTTACAATAAAAACATGTGGTTCATGTGCTCAAAATAAGTCCAGTCTATAGTCAGAGTCAGTCGTGTTTTAAAAATATAGAACCACCACATTTCAAAATCAACCTTTCAAATCAACCTTTTGAATAGATCCAAAACTCCAGGGCGTCCCCCATCTTTTTCTCTTTGGATCCGTTAAAAATACCTTTTTATCAAATGACATATACAGTGCCTGTTTATTAAACAACATATATAAAAGCAATGTGGTTTGTAGGTTTATCTGATTTATCCTACAGTACAACGTGCTTCTTAAATTATCCTTTAAATGGCTATGCTTTCGAATATAAAAATCTAAAAAGTTATTTTTTGTATAACTGATGAGCTAATCAATGAATGAATGAGCTGTTTCCCTTTATGAGCCATCATCAATATTATTAGTGATACATTCTTAATAATATGTTTTCGTTTCTGTTTTGTTTTTCCTCTCGTTTCACTGTCTGCTTGGCTTGTTTCTATCGTACAGAACCTTGGTTGGCCCGCGTCAGCCTAAGTGCTCTATAAATAAAGTGGTATGGTATAAATAATCTAAGATTTAAAGCATAAAGCTATAAAAATTGTTCTAAAAATCTCTTAATCAATTCCTTTGTGGAAAACCAGACCAACCAAAATGCACTCCCGTCAAGGATAATCCTTCCTTCAGCTCCACAAAACTTTTGCATGAATGTTTGTGGAGACACAATTTTAATCTGTAAAAGAAAATATAAACATTAACTTGTTTCAGGGTTATGAGCTGGGATCATTATCTCTGTACCATCACGAAGTTACTGGAAGTGGAAAAATAAGTCGTCAGACCCACATAATATAAACTACAAATTCTGTGGCCTTGCTCTAGCAGGCCATATCATGAGAATGTGTTACATTAAATAAAATTAAGCAGACTGCAGTTTT
>JBBPBX010045968.1:8006-26783 GCA_038048925.1 Garcialebias charrua | reverse complement strand
TCAAAAGTGTCTCAGAATTTATGACATTATTTTATAGTTATTTCCAGGCTCACATAGAAAAATTTGCAGGTACAGTACATGGGGGAGTAGTGGCACAGAAGGCGAGCCTGTGATTGGAAGGTCACTGGTTTGACCCCCCGGACTGACAACATTTGCCCTCATTTGCCCAACTCTGAGCCCTTGATCAATACCCTTAGCCCCGATCATCTGTCCCCTGGGCACCCTGGATAGCAGCCCTCTGTTCCACACATGTGGGCTGTGGTAGCTCAGTGGTCTGTGGTTGTGTCAGGAAGCTTACCCAGGGTAAAAACAATTGCCAAGTCTTCATGCGAGTTAATCCTCTGTGGCGAACCCTGAGGAAGGGAGCAGCTGATAGGAGGAAAAAAAGGCAGGTCGCTGTAGCACTTCCTACAAGGAATATATTGTAAATTATAATGTTTCTGGTGTAATAAGAATGTAGTGTTAAACTGACAGGGATTTAAAGGTTTACAAAACATGCTTCGCATGACCTGAGTTGTTTTAAGCCAGAAGCAATCCACATCGGTAAAAGCTTAAAAATTGAAGTTGCCTGCATCTTTTATGCTATGTATAAATCTTGCAAATTGTGGTTCATGCCACATATTTGCATCAATTTCTGCTTCTCCCATAATATACTTTTAATGTTCACTATTTTATTTTGTTTTTGTGTCTTATGTCCCTCCTTCTTTCCATTCTCCTCATCCAGCTCCGTGTGGAGGCCACTATTCAGCTCCAAGTGGGGTCATTTTGTCTCCTGGGTGGCCCGGTTACTACAAGGATTCCCTCAGCTGTGAGTGGGTGATCGAATCGGAGCCAGGACGTTCTATCAAAATTATATTTGACAGGTGGGCAATATCATTTTTAGCTCTTCATCCTGTAATGACCTTGAGAGTGTTGAACAAGCACATGAAGAAATTACACAAAACCACAATGCATTGCATCCAACTAGTACATTATTGAGTAGAAAACCAATAGGGCCTTCAATGCCTTCAGAGAAGGCCTTCTATCATTCATCACTTTTGAAATGTTACATTTTGATTTTGTTGGTGATTATTTTATTTCTGTTTACTTTGCATTTTAGCTTTTTTAATTCATGAATAGTTATCCAATCATATTATTATTATTTTGTCTCAAGCAGAAATATAAGGAGCTCTCATCCTTCAGGACTTCACTTTGATTAGAGAAGGCGGAAGTCAGTCAGTTTCTCTGCATGATGAGTTTATTTAATAACTGACAGGAAAGTAAACCAATCAGATTGCTTATATAAAGTGAGTGGGATGAAAACATGGGACTCGGGACTTTGGGAAAGCCAAAGTACTTTTTTTTAGCACTTTGAGATTTTCATTAATGAAAAGTGCGTTATAAATTAAATTCATTATTATTGTTATTATTAAGTATTTTTATTTATTTAGGCTCATGAAGATTTGTGATGCATTCATTTGCAGCCTGTGTATTTGAAAATCCACACAGAAATTGTAGTTGCGCTAAAGAACGAATATTAAATATCAAATTTAAGTTTACTATAATTTTTAATTTACATTAGGGTTTTGTCGCATGATGACATTTTACCGAAACAGTAAGTTATGTGGATTGCTGTTAAATTTGAGTTAAATTGTTGAAATTACGTTTTACTTGAATGCAAGAGACTGTGGTTGCTGCGTGTCTTTCACGGTAACCTTAGGACAGAAATGGATGGATTTTTTCAGGTTGTGTGTCCAAATGGGTTGTCCCCATTGTTTTTTTTGTTTAGTGGTGTGTTGGCATTTATGTTTAGGTTGTTGATAGTGACTGTAAATAAATGACAACACAAGTCTGATGTCATGTTAGCATTTAGCACTGTTAGAACATTTAATCATATCTGAAGGCCTAGCTCTCATAGTCATGGGTCACCACCACTGCAAATATCACAATACTTCAAATACAATAATTGATCAAACATGAATCTACTGTTTATTTTAACTCATAAAGCTAAGATTGATAATTTTGCCGTTTGCAATGAAAGCAGACATTTTCTGTTTAATATGTTTTTTTTAGCATTATCAGTCATAAAACACAGCTTAAAATCAACATTGACTTCTCTGAATATGAATTTAAGTTTTATATAGTCATTAAATGTGTATGAGGATATAAAAACTAAATGAGTTCATTCTTTAAAAATGTTACAGGCTTGTTTGATTATTGTTGAAACCATGATTTTTCTTCTACCAGGTTCCAGACAGAGTTGGGTTATGACTTCCTCGAGATCCACGACGGACCAAACCTCCTCTCTCCTCTGATTGGCTCCTTCAATGGCACCCAGGTGCCCCAGTTCCTGTTCAGCAGCAGCAACTTCCTCTATCTCCTGTTCACCACAGATAACAGCCGCTCCAATGTCGGCTTTAAAATACTCTACGAAAGTAAGTTGGAAACAAATCCAGCATGCTCGCATGGACCGATTGAGATAAAAGTTGCCTTTGTCAATCCTTTTTATAAAGTTAAAACCATATGAACACTCAGTATGTGCAGGCTGAAATGAAAATGTATTTTTGGTTTTCCTTTCCTCACAGTAGGAGTTTGATTACACTCATAATAAGAAGGCATGGTGTGACAACACCGTGCTAATAGCCCACCCACAACCCAGTTTCACAGACCAACTTTGTGCCAGGGTCATTACCTGCATGAAAATCAACAGCAATGATTGCACACCCGGATGCCTACTGCGAACAGTAAAACTGTTAACTTTAGATAATTTAAATCGGCTAAATCCAACTCCTTTTTATTGTTTTGCAGGCGTTACGGTGGACAGCTACTCGTGCTTGGACCCTGGCATGCCTGTTAACGGTATTCGTTATGGACAAGATTTTTCCATCGGCTCCACGGTGTCCTTTGGTTGTGATTCGGGCTACAGACTCAGTCACGAAGAGCCGCTGGTCTGTGAAAAGAATCACTGGTGGAGCCATCCCTTACCTACTTGTGACGGTAAACATTTGCTGTGCTTCTTAGAAAATAGATGATGTGATTTTTTTTTTACAAGACTTAATAACATGAATTTATCAGTCTTATTCTGATTTCACTTTCACAAACTTATAGTTGATTTTGAACTTGTTCTTGAGAATACATTGCCAGAGTCAACTTGATAAAAAGAACAACATAGATTGAATTTCACACCAGCATTTAATGAAGTTAAAGGTTCAGTATGTAATTTCTGGAACACGCTGGAACTTAGGACAATTTTGAACAGAGACACGTTTCTGGTCCCTCCCCCTCAGAGCCATATATGGCTCTGAGGGGGAGGGACCAGAAACTTACCCCTTGCTCTGCTGAAATTCAAATTCAAGCTCTGTTTTTATTGGCTGATTCAAATTCAAGCTCTGTTTTTATTGGCTGGTTACAAACTCTGTTTTTATTGGCTGGTTAACGGCGGGTCACTGTGGCTTTTTAGAAATGCTTTTAGAGAAGCAAGGGGACAATAGTTTTTTTCAGAGATTACTTGTCTAAAATCAGTATGTCAGGAGGTAGTGACAGAGTGAAGAAATATGTTAAAATATATTGTTAGAAAAGTTACATACGGCTCCTTTAATGAAGGGAATTAGTCTATGGAATAGTTTGGATGATGATGTAAAAAAAGGAGAAATCATTAGTTGTGTTTAAGAAAAAGATACAGAATGTTTTGCTGATGAGATATATGTAAGTTTTGCTGATATTAAGAAATTATACTGAAAAATTGTGATAATTTTGTGGTTTGTTGTATTATGTATTTTTTGAATTGATTGTTTTGAGCCGGAACATTGATTTGTTATTGTTATGAAGGGGCAGAAATGATAAGAATTTGTTCTTCTTCTGCTGCCTTTCATTTTATAGTTATTTTATTTAATTGTTTTGAATGTGTCTTGTTTTAATTGAAGTGAAATGAATTAATAAACAAACAAACAAACACCAGCATTTATAATATTATACACAAATATATAAATTTGATTGCTGGCTTTGAGAAGAACAGATACACAATGAAAGGTCAAGGATCACGTTAAATTAGAAATGGTATAAAATGAAAACTATTCAATTTTAACAATTAATTTAAGGAAATGAGCTCAGTTTGTCCTCCAGCAGTCTAAGCCTATTGCAAGATAACAAGCCAAGCCTGACAATAGGATTGATCAAAAAGGAAAATATTAAACCCAGTCTTAAAACTGGACAATGTGTCAGCCTCATGGACAGAAACTGAAGTTGGTTCAACAAGAGAGGATCCTGATAACTCAAAGATCTTTATCCCATTCTGCTTTTGGAAACTTTAGGAACCATGAGTAAGCCAGCAGTCTGAGAGTGAAGTGCTCTGTTAGGAAAATATGGAACAATAATATCTCTAATATAAGATGGAGCTAGGTCGTTGAGGGCTTTGTAGGTTAGAAGTAAGATTTTGAATTCAATTCTGGATTTGACAGGGTAGCAATGGAGAGAAGCTAAAACTGGAGAGAGATTATCTCTTCCACTAACTCCAGTTAAGAATCTGGCAGCAGCATTTTGGATTAACTGACGACTTTTTAACAAAGTATTTGGACACCCAGATAACAACCGTTGCAATAGTCCAGTCTATTATATAGGTTAGTCTCACTGAGCCACGAGGACTCATTTACAAAAGAGACCTTTAAACAAAGAACACAGATGAAGTTCAGGCAACAATAGACAATCATATAAAAAGCAGATAAAATGAAAAAGTAAACACACACACACTCACACACATTCTGACACATTTAGTGCAACTGAGAAACAATTAGAGCATTTTAAAAGCTGCACACCTTACAAGAAGGTGTGCCCACACTATTGGAGCACCCACCACCATCTGCAAGCAGAAAACTAGCAACATTCCTACTCAGCGTTCACACATATGGTCTCCCTCATGTTGAATCCTGCATTCATGCGTGCAACTGCTCAACGCGCTCCCCTGTCAAGTTAATTTCTCAAACTTTGGAAGCAGGAAACTTCCCCAGTCATTTCACTGGATAATCTCCTGGTTCATCACAGTGCTCCACAAGTTCCATTTGACACTGTAATGTAGCTGTTGAATGTACTAATGGTAGAAAATGTAGCACTTTTAGTACTTCGCACTGTAACTATTTTGGAGTTCAAAAAATAATATTTTAGCAACAAAAAAATAAACTTTTATTTTATATCAAAGAATATGATTAGACCTTGATTTTTAATGGTATAAAATTTTATATGTACTGAACTGATTTTCAGTTTTCAATTTCAAATTTCTACCTGATAGGCTGATATGCATCAAGTAACAAAACTAATTAGAAGAAAAAGAAAAAAAAAATACCTCAACAAAGTCACATTTTTGGACTTTTAGAACATTGTTGATTGGCATAGTTTGTACCTTGCTGTTGTGTGCTCAAATGTTCTTTTTTTATAATATGTTTAACAGTAATTAGTTATTCCATGCTAATGAAATTGTCATGTGATATCATGAATGTGTGCAAGGGAGTGTGTGGTACTTAAAGACCCTCTTCCTCTGGTTACAAAAATACGTGTCAGAATCCTTCAAATGGTTCCTGCTGATATCAATTCCTAACAGCAACAAAAACCTAAACATTTGGTCTTTTTCTATATTTTATTGTATGTCAGTGGCTTTGAAGGCATGTTTTCCAGCAGTTATTGTTTTAGGCTGTTCCAATCCGAGGGCTTGTTGAGCAGATATGCTACCTCAAAGTATTTTTATTTTTTTAAATTTGTTTTTAAGTATATACATGGCAATGGAAAAAAAAAAAAACTTGATTGTGACACATCTGACTGATAAACAACTGGTTGCCATGTGTGTCTTTTGAGACTAATCGGTTGGTACCTTTTACTGAAAAATAATAAGGTGGTTGCGGTGAAACTATGGCAAGCCAGTTTAGCATAAAATTGGATATGTTGTAAGAGGAGGTGAAGGGACGACACAGGAGACAGGCTGCAGAACTTCACCTTTTAATCAACTCCTACTAAACTGGCGGGAACCCGCCCAACACTGCTTTATATACCCACATAACATCCGGTCCCCTGGACCTTTCACAATAAAAGCATCCCGTAATACATTCGGTCCACTGGGTGTGAGTAGAGCCCCCTAGTGGTCCACCACACACGCCCCCCCAGAACACCCAGTAAGGTCCATCACTAGTCCCGCATTTTAGGTTTGATCAAACGACCAGAACGGCTGAACCTGGGCCCTGCAGAACCAGTCTGATGAAGTGGAGGGCTACGAGGAGGGTCTGCAGAAGATTCGGGCTCCAATGGACGTTGGGAGTTTCCGGAAGAAGGACCGCCGTCCGTTAATAATGTGGATGGAGGTCTGCCTCTGCGAGGAGCTTGGGCCGTAACAACCTGATCATCTGACATAACATGAGCTGGTTTAAGCCTATCAATACAGACAGTCTCAGTACGACCCCCTAAATCCAAAATGAAATGTTTCGGACCTGGTTGAAGAACTCGAAACGGTCCATCATACAAAGGCTGTAGTGGTGTCCTGTGTGCATTGTGTTTGACAAAAACAAATTTAGAGGACTCCAGACTCTTAGGGACAAATGACTGCGGTAAACAATGGTGTACCGGACCGGGGACACGAAAAGGGGCCTCCTGAGGTGAAAGGTGGAGCAACGGTGGAGCGAACTGTGGTGAGGGTACCTCAGGTAAAAACTCACCGGGGACGCGCACAGGCTGACCGTAAACCATTTCAGCCGGGGAAGAGCTCAGGTCTTCTTTGGTTGCGGTACGCAACCCCAACAAAACCCAGGGAAGGCGGTCAATCCAGTTGTCACCGGTCAATGCAGCACGAAGTGCAGCTTTCAATGACCTGTGAAACCGTTCACACAAACCATTAGCTTGGGGGTTGTAAGCGGTGGTTCTGTGGACGTTAGTCCCCAGACCCTTGGCCATGGTAGACCAAAGCTCCGAAACAAACTGCGGGCCCCTGTCCGATGTAATAATAATAATAATAATACATTTTATTTGTAGGCGCCTTTCTTGGCACTCAAGGTCACCTTACATTGTCAATCATAAAAAATAAAATAAAAATAAACCAGACACATTAAAAACATAGAAAAAACAAGTAAAATGAATTTAAAAAATAAAATAAAAAAAATAAGACAATGCAATTGTTATCATGCATAGGCTACTTTAAACAGGTGAGTTTTGAGTTTGACTTTGAAATGTGGCAATGAGTCTGTGTTGCGAATATCAGGTGGGAGTGAGTTCCAGAGCTGGGGAGCAGAGCAGCTGAATGCTCTGTTCCCCATAGTAACAAGACGGGCAATGGGAACAATGAGCTGGATGGAAGAAGAGGATCTGAGGGTACGAGCAGGTGTAGCAATGTGAATAATGTCTGAAAGGTATGGAGGAGCAAGGTTGTGGACAGCTTTGAATGTAAGGAGGAGTATTTTGTAATTGATGCGATATGGGATGGGAAGCCAATGAAGCTGTTTTAAAACAGGTGTGATGTGATGGATTGAGGGGGTCCGTGTAATGATACGGGCAGCTGAATTTTGGACCAGTTGTAATTTACGAAGGGTTTTCTGGGGTAGGCCAAAAAGAAGAGAATTACAATAATCTAAACGAGAGGTGACTAGACTGTGAACCAGAACAGCAGTGGAGTGAGGAGTGAGGGAAGGACGGAGACGATTAATGTTTCGAAGATGAAAGTAGGCTGACCGAGTGATATTATTGACATGGGAAGAGAAAGAGAGGGTGCTATCAAAGATGACACCCAGACTCTTAACCTGATGGGAGGGAAAGATGGAAGTGTTATCAACTGGAATGGAGAAGCTATGAAGTTTGTTTAGTATTGATTTAGTTCCAATTAAAAGAAGTTCTGTTTTATTGCAATTTAGTTTAAGAAAATTTAAAGTGAACCAGTGTTTTATTTCAAGCAGACAATCAGTGAGGGACGAAGGTGGAAGTGCAGAATTAGGTTTGGTTGAAAGATAGAGTTGGGTGTCATCCGCGTAGCAGTGAAACTGAATATGATATTTGCGAAAAATGAAACCAAGAGGGAGAAGGTAAATGATAAACAATAAGGGTCCCAGGACTGAGCCTTGTGGAACACCTGAGGTAACGGAAACAGGATGAGACGTGGATGATTTTAATTGAACAAACTGAGTGCGGCCAGAAAGGTATGAATGAAACCAGTTGAGAGGTGTATCTACAATGCCAAGTAATGTCTGAAGGGGGGCCGAAACGTGCAACCCAGGTAGACAAAAAGGCCCGGGCCACCACTGCAGATGTCGTGGATGTCAGAGGAACCACCTCTGGCCACCTGGTGGTCCGGTCTACCATAGTCAGCAGATGAGTAAAACCCTGTGATGGAGGCAGAGGGCCTACTAAGTCTACGTGCACATGATCAAACCGCCGACTTGGGATGGGGAAAGGTTCCAACGGTGCTTTGGTGTGCCTGTTAACCTTAGCACGCTGGCATGGGACACACGCTGCTGCCCACTCCTTAACTGCTTTACGCAGACCGGGCCAAACAAACTTTGAGCTGACCAGTTTCACCGAGGCTCTAACACCTGGGTGAGAAAGGGAATGTAAGGAGTCAAAAACGCGGCGTCGCCATGAAACTGGAACCAGGGGGCGGGGCCTGCCCGTAGATACGTCACAGAGCAGGAGAGGACCTCCGTCATTCACCTGCTTTTCCTCCAACTCGAGGCCTGTGGGGCCGGACTGGAGCTCGAGTATTTCTGCGTCGCTACGTTGGTCCGCAGCCATAGCAGAAAAATCGATGCCAACGTACACGGGAGCGATCAGCACCCGGGAGAGACAGTCAGCCACCACGTTGGATTTGCCAGCTACATGCTGAATGTCTGTAGTAAATTCAGACACCGCTGCGAGGTGGCGTTGCTGGCGAGCAGACCAGGGGTCAGAGATTTTTGACATAGCAAAGACCAGGGGTTTGTGGTCAACGTATGCAGTGAACTGGCGGCCTTCCAGGAAAAACCTGAAATGGCGTGTAGCCAGGTAAAGCGCCAGCAACTCTCTGTCAAAAACACTGTATTTCAGCTCATTGTCCCGCAGCGTACGGCTGAAAAATGCAAGCGGCTGCCAAACCCCGGAAACCTGCTGTTCTAACACAGCCCCCACCGCAACATCAGATGCGTCGGTTGTTAAAGCTATTTGCGCCGCTGGGGATGGATGGGCCAAAAGGGCAGCAGTGGCCAGTGCAGCTTTAGCGTCACCAAATGCCTGTAGGCGTTCTGGTGTCCAGTCCACGCTGTCGTTGGGCTTTTTCTTTTTCAGCGCTCTATAGAGTGGACTCAGCAGTTGTGCTGCCCTGGGGAGGAAACGGTTATAGAAGTTAACCATTCCCAAAAACTCTTGTAGCGCTTTAACAGACTGGGGCTGTGGGAAATCTGACACCGCCTGCACTTTGTTTGGTAACGGGACGGCGCCACTTGCGGAAATGCGGTGGCCCAAAAAGTCAATGACTGGCAGCCCAAACTGGCATTTCGCTGTGTTTACAATCAGGCCATGTGCTGCCAGGCGCTGAAAAACCTCACGGAGGTGGGACAGGTGCTGCTCAGCCGAGCTGCTAGCCACCAGGATGTCGTCCAAGTACACAAATACGAAGGACAGACCCCTTAGGACTGAATCCATTAACCGCTGAAATGTTTGTGCTGCACCTTTAAGACCAAAAGGCATGCGCAAAAACTCAAACAGGCCGAAAGGCGTGATAACAGCTGTCTTAGGGACATCCTCCACATGCACAGGAACCTGGTGGTACCCCCGTACTAAATCTACTTTAGAAAAAATGGAGGTCCCAGCCAGGTGCACTGAAAAATCCTGGATGTGGGGGATGGGATAACGATCGTTCTCTGTGACGTTATTAAGGCGGCGGAAATCTCCACATGGACGCCATTTGCCATCTGCCTTGGGCACCATGTGGAGGGGGGAGGCCCACGGACTGTTTGAGCGCTGCACGATGCCTAAACGCTCCATGTTAGCAAACTCTTCCTGTGCGATTGCTAGCTTAGTAGCATCGAGGCGGCGCGCACGTGCGAACACCGGGGGCCCCGTTGTGGGAATATAATGTTCGACCCCATGTTTTGTGTTTGTGTTTGCAAAATCAGGAACAGTCAGCGAGGGAAACTCAGACAATAAACGCTGAAACACATTACCCGAAGCTAAAAAGTTAGCATGCATTACAGGCCCAGCTCCTCGCGTCTCACAAGGCAGTGACGAAAAAGACACAGCGTCGATCAAACGTCTGTTAGCTACATCAACAAGGAGCCCATGAGCACAAAGAAAATCAGCCCCTAAAATAGGGACCGAGCTAGCAGCTACCACAAAGTTCCACTGGAAGTCCCGTTCATGGAAACGCACAGTCACCAACCTTTCACCAAACGTCTTGACGGGAGAGCCATTCGCCGCGGTTAGCTGCGGCCCGCAGCCTTCAGCTAACCTGTCGGAGCCAGTCGGGGGGACGAGGCTCTTCTGCGACCCCGAGTCCACCAGGAACCGCCTCCCCGACCTCGAGTCCTCGATGAAAAGCAGCCTTGCCTTCTCGCCAACGGCCGCGACTGCTAGCGGGCGTTGGCGGTCTCGTTTCCCTGCGGTTTGAAGCTGCACGGCGGGACGCACCGTCGTGCTTTGGCGCCAAAACGCGCGTGGTAGAAACAAAGGCCGGCTCCTGCCCGCCTGCGGCTAGCGACTCCTGCTACCACCGCTGGCTCGTCCGGCGCTGTGTGCGTTGCTTGAGACTCGGGCGCTGCTGGAGATCCAGGAACCACCGCCTGTACCGCGAAGGTCCTCGCGGTCAGAATGATGCGGTCGGCTTCTTCGGCCAGCGAGCGGTAATCCTTCTCCTTTAGAAACGGGGAGTTGGCCAGGGCGGTTCGCACAGGAGCTGGAAGCTGGCGGAGGATGAGGTGGCGGAAGAGGAACTCGCAGTCGTCTGATCCCCGCAAGGACAACATGCTCTCCACGAGCTCGAGAGCTGTTCCGTCACCCAAACCGGAGAAGGAAAATAGTTTCTCGGCGCGCTCCGCCTCTGAGAGTGTGTAGCGCCGCAGAAGAAGCTTCTTGAGGGCGTCGTATTTTCCTTGAGCAGGAGGGTTTTGTAGCAGGCTCATTACCCGCTGGGTTGTCAGCGGATCCAGCGAAGCAACCACATGGTGGTATTTGGTGTCGTCAACAGAAATCCCGCGAAGAGCAAACTGTGATTCGATGTGTGCGAACCACGATTGAGGCGCGTGCGGCCAGAAGTCCGGGATTTTAACGGCCACCGAAAAAGCGAGCGGGGCCGCCTGTGTAGGTTCCACAGCCGTGGACAGCAGTAGAGAGCTGGCTGAAGCGTCAGATGTCGACATATTCAGTTCACGAGGGTCACCAGTGTAAGAGGAGGTGAAGGGACGACACAGGAGACAGGCTGCAGAACTTCACCTTTTAATCAACTCCTACTAAACTGGCGGGAACCCGCCCAACACTGCTTTATATACCCACATAACATCCGGTCCCCTGGACCTTTCACAATAAAAGCATCCCGTAATACATTCGGTCCACTGGGTGTGAGTAGAGCCCCCTAGTGGTCCACCACAATGTCTGACTATCTGTAGTTCCATTTGAGATATCTAAAATTCATTTTTGACTAAGAACAACTACATTTTGACTATACAGAATGCTAATTTAAGATATCTGTATTTACATTCTGACTAGTCAGAATAACATTTCAAGATATATTAAAATGAATTTTGACTAGTCAAAATGACGTCACCCGATTCGTCATTTGAATGGTCAAACATCCGTAATTACATTCCAAGATATCTCAAACATAATTATGACTAGTCCGAATGACATTCTTAGATATCTTGAATTAAGAAATTACTCTTAGACACCCCCACGCCCCACCCCGGCTGCCACTTAGCTGTTCAAACAGTTGCCTGCAGAATTTTGGGTGGCTGCAATGCCATTAGTTCTGGACAACCTTGTCAGAAAATACCACAACATAGAAAGAACTCCGCAGTATGGGATATGTGGAGAATGTGAACTTTGTGTACTTGAAGTTGGAAAAGTCCTCTTGTTGCAGACAATAAATCATCCATGTTTCTTAAAGCTATACTCTGTAGTTTCTGCAGTACCCTGGGACTTAGAAAAATTTCCAGCAGGTGAAATCATTCTGCTCCCTCCCCTCAGAGCCATATATGGCTCTGAGGGGGAGGCTCTGCTGAGATTCAAATTCAAGCTCTGTTTTTATTGGCTGATTCAAATTCAAGCTCTGTTTTTAATTGGCTGGTTACAAACTCTGTTTTTATTGGCTGTCATTGTCCTGGTCACTCTGTGTTTTTAGTGTTTTTATAAATGCTGATAGAGAAGCAAGGGGACTATAGTTTTTTTCAGAGATTACTTTGTCTAACATCAGTTTGTCAGTAGATAGTGACAGAGTGAAGAAATATGTTAAAAATATATTGTTTGAAAAGTTACAGACTACATTACAATCTTACATACCCCAGCTTTAATTCATGTTGAGCACAAGCTGTCATGCTAAAAATCGTGTTAAAAATGCGAGTGTTTGTGTTGGACTGACCTGTCATTGCAGACAACTGAATAAGGCTAAAATGCCTTGTGATTTTTCCGCAAAAATGTCACGTAAATCTGTGACGTTTTGACTAGCCAAATTGTTATTTCAATATATCTTAAATAGAAAAGCTGTCTACATTAAAAAAAATATATAATTCAAGAGATCTTGAATTCATTTGCAGATATCTTTAAAGGAATTTTGACTTGTCATAAGTACAGTTGTAGATATATCAAAGTTAGTTTTGCCTAGTCATTATTTGCTATCAAGATATCTGCAATTTAATTTGCTGTAGTCAAATCCGTATATGTGATACCAAAAAATACATGTAATATATATTTAACTGTAAGTATGACTAGTCAGAACTTAGTGAGATATATATATGTATATGTAAATATAATTTTTATTTATTTATTTATTTCAAATTTAAAAGAACACAAAAAACTATTTACAATTCCACGTAAATAAAATAAAAAAACAGTACATGAAATGAAAGGAAGCAGTAGAAGATGAAATCTTATTATGTCTGCCCCTTCTTAAACAAAAGTAATTCAAACAATCAATTCAAACAACAGTAATCCACAAAAAAATTACACAATAAATAACTCATCTTGAAAGCAAATAATGACAAGTCAGAATTAACTTGGAGATAAAACTGTATTTTTCACTTGTCAAAATTAATTTCAAGATAACTTGAATTGAAGCCTCCATACAACTTAATGGTAAATCTGACATAATTTATACTAGCCAGAATATTAATTAAAGATATCTCAAATAAGTATTTTGACTAGTCAAAATATAATTAAAGATATCTTAAATAACTAATATGTCTAGTCATAAATTAATTTCAAATATCTGGGATGTAAGCGTGGTTAATCTGATTTTATGTTAAAATGGCCTGCCTTAGAGAAACAGATGTAGCCTACTGCATGTTGAGATAAATAAACAAAATGACACAAAATCTGCCTTTCCATGCATTAACACTCATCTATTTTATTGAAAGAACCTTCTTAATTTCCTCTTTTCAAAGATGATTAAATAGGCCAAATAAACTGCTATCAAACACAAAGAGACTGAGATCTGTGGAGCAGATCAGAAGAAAGGTGCATGTCCATTTATTGAAAATGGAGTCACATGTTGCGCAACAAAACCACTGGTTGAAGCACAGTCACACACCAACGGGACTAATTGGAGTTAAAGCTGCTGAGGCTTGAATTCAGTGATTTTAGGAAAACAGATGAAAGTTTTAAAGTTGAACACTGTGTGTGTGTGTACCTCGGTGTGTAGCTGTGCATTTCATGCACACGTGTGTGCTTGCGATGCCTTCATCCATGTGCGTCCTGTCACCTCCTCTCTCATGTGAGCCAAGAACACAGAAGGAAGGTTTGAGGTAAGGTTGACGAGAGCCTGTTGTTGGCTGTCACCTCCTCTCTCTTCTCTCTCAAATCAGGAGCTGGAGGGAGTGGGGGTGCGGGGGCGTACCCGGGAGGGTGAGGGGTGGAGAGAAACCTGTCTTTCTCCTCGCTGTCTCTCTCGTTTCCAATCACAGTGGTGCAAGAGAGGTGGGAGGAAAAGGCAGATGCGTCACCGCTGCATCACTTCTGTGGCAGTCCGCTCGGTGCGGCTTGTGAATCTGAATCTTCTGAATCTTTCAGCTTCAGGGACTGGAAGCAGATTCCCCTGTGGAGCCATTCAGAGCTCATGAACATCAAGCATGCTGTCTGGAAATTACTTGCATAAAACTCCCTCTCTACAGTAAAGGTGTACCTATAGAAATATTTGGTTTATTTTCTGTGACTGCTAAGAAAAAGAAACTCTGGTTATTAACCTAAAAAAAAAGCTAAGTCTGGTCCTCTGGACATTCAAAAAACAAAAAAAAACAAAGCAAAAAAATTGTAGAAACGTTTCGTCTTTCGTCCGAAAGACTTCCTCAGTCTGAGCTGCTGTATTCAGCTCAGTCTTATAAATAGCACCCTCTCACAGTGGATCAACCAGTTGGCTGATGACAGCCTGAAACCAGCTGCTCACATGATCAAGGAGGACCATCAGCCTAACGATGGATTGTTAGCACCCTGATGGTTGTTTGCTATTCACAGAGGGCTGAGTGATACTAGCAATAACAGCATTGTAAGAGGGGGACAGTTGAACCCGGAGGCCTCCACCCCTGTTTAATGATGGACGGTTTCTTTTCACAAAGATGGCCTCCTTTACTCCTCTCTCAAACCATTGTTCCTCTCTATCAAGGATGTGAACATCTTCATCCCTGAAAGAGTGACCGCTGGCCTGGAGATGAGTGTAGACTGCAGAGTCCTGACCTGATGATGTTGATCTTCTGTGCTGGGCCATCCTTTTGGCCAGTGGCTGTTTAGTTTCCCCGATATAAGACTGATCACAGCCCTCCTGACACTGAACAGCATACACAATATTACTCTGTTTGTGCCGGGGGACTGGATCTTTGGGATGAACCAGTCTTTGCCGTAATGTATTTTGGGGTTTAAAAGCCACTGGGACGTTGTGTTTAGAAAATAAACGTCTCAATATCTCTGAAACTCACGCAACATACGGAATGTATGAGCATGCATCAGGGTGTCTGGTTGTTAACAACTGGTACAAATTAAATTCACGCAAGAGATTCCCGCACAGTAAGTGTTTAGTATTTTGATGTGCAAGGATCAAAGTAAGCTCCATTTGATAAATGATGTGGTATTAATAAAAAGAGAAAAGTATTAGATTATTAAAACAAAACAAAATATTTAAACTTGTCTAGTAGCTGAAATAAACATGGTCATGCCTACAGTGTAAAATCAAATTGACTTTCATTCATTAAATAGTTCAGATCTTTTGAAGTTGTGTTCTGTGGAACGGATACGAGTGAAGGTGGAAGTAGATGTAAAGGTCATGGATGTTGTTCACTTACTAATGTCAACTGTTATAGAACCATGTGTGTGTTAGTGTTGTTTTGTCTTTGCAAAGTGGAGCCAACAATGAGCAGTTAATATCTTACCTGTTGTAGAAAGACCATCGAACAGCCTCATGTAGTTTAGAGAAATAAAAGTTAGTTCAGACCTGATTGACAAGCTAATAGCTTGTAAAGGCAGGGTAAAGATTAAGGGGGTTTATTGCCATCTTTAAATAACTCTTCTCAATAATTTCAAACTCGTTTACATAAATATATTTTTTTAATCTTTCCACTGTTACAAGATTCACCTTACACTTTGATTTTAGCAAACATATGCTCCAGAAATGTAAGTAATGCTACTTGCAATTTCAAAAAAGCAGATAATTCTATGTGAATAACTATATAATCAAGTTCAAGTATCTTTATTGTCATTTACATCACATGTGGTAAATGATGTGGAACGAAATTGTGTACTCAGGGTCCCAGTTACACCCAAAAGTAGCAAAAAAATTATAAAAATAAACAGTATATAAGGATCTAAAATACTGTATATACTAAACAAATGTTAAACCGCATGCTAAACGATTTAAATATACACTAAACATTAATAATGTAAAAAATAAAGTGTATTAACATCAATAGTGTTGTCAATACAACATTGACAGTGATATAAATATTTTTAATATAGTTTTTGCAAGAACAATTATTAATATTTTAACGTTGGCATTGTTTAAAAGTGTCATCATCATTCCAACCAGAATAAACCCATTGTTTATCTTAACTGAGGCCATTTGTTGAGATATCTACAACAGGTAAGATATTAATTATTCATAAACTTTCTAAAGGACCCTACATCAAAGATATGAACTGCCACTTTCAGCAACATACTGTTCAAAACAAATCATTTACACTTTATTTAATTAAACAAGTTGATTGATTAAATTGGCTGAAATTTTCAAAGTCCTTAATGAACCCATCCAACCAAACTCTATTAAGATACAGACAATTAACGAGGCATTGTATAGATAAAGGTGAGAGGAAAAGGCAAAGAGGAAGAAGATTGAAATGGCTGATGAAGAGAAACATAAAGTGGCAAAGGACAAGGCGTAGTAATGCAACGTTTCAGCATCCACAGTAAAGAGCTTCTTTGCAGAAAACTGTTCATTACAGGTTGTCCCCGACTTACGAGCGAGTTCCGTTCCTACGAGTCGCTCGTAAGACGAAAATTCGTATGTTGGAACCCGAAACATGTGTCGCTCGTAAGTCCGGATTTTTGGTCGTAAGTCGGAATATGTATGCTAGCGCTGCGCCGAACACCCGTTTTTCAACACAAACGTACATACTGGTTCATAAACATGCGCAGAACTTTGTTTACAAACGGTTAGCTAACACACTTTCATCTAAAAACACATACCAGTGCTGTATTTTCTGTACAACTTTACCGTTCGTTAGTCCGCTCGTAAGTCCGGAACCTATGACGTCGTAAGTCGGGGACAACCTGTATTAACAATGCTCTGTGTGCGTCGGTGTGCCCGCGCCTGCTGTGAAGATGTTTAGTTTGGAAATGTTCTCACGCTTCTGCACATACAACCAGTAGTTCGGTGGACTAGCTTGTGGTTTGAGCACGTTTTCCCTTACTTGGTGACGTGTTGTGGTCCTAGCTTGGTTTCTGATGCCAGGGTTGGTGGTTTTACATGTCCAAGATCAGAACCTTGTGAAATGTTACAGAAACCTGAGCAGAATTCTCTGGTCTGACTTTGCTGCTGCTCTTCCCTAGATGCACTTCTCCACTGGCATTTTACATTTTACACCTAATACCACTAAACCTCTATGGTAGCCCAACCAGAGGGAGCTAGGATGAAGCACCTTGCAACATGTATTAAAATGCATAGAGAGACTTAACAGAATATTTTTCCAGCTTTTTGGACAAGATATCTGTGGAAGTGCAGCCTTCCCTCTGCATATTGATGTTCTTACGCTCAACGCTTTGAGGTTCATCCTCAGACCAGACTGTGGGTAGAAATGTTGTAGATTTAACATCCTGGCAACATTTGTACTGTGTCAAAATAATGCTTTAATATTTGCAGTGTTTTATTGGCATTGTCCATGAATGTCTATTTATTTATTTGTTCCACAGGAAAAGCTTTGCAGATATGTTGAAATCTTGGCAATGAATATACCATTGTTGTACAGATGGCCACTTTTTATATATATATATTTTTTTGCATTTTAAGTTGTAACTCCTGTTGTGAGCCGTTCACACGTTCCACTGCATAGATTAACACTGCGCTGCATATTTTAGAATCCGTGTTTTCTTTCATTCTTCTGTATGATCTCAACTTGGCTCTTTTTATGCACAGCTTGTTGCTGCGGTAAAGACGGAATGAAATATATTTTCACCAATTAGTCAGCATTGGACTAAATCAAGAGATGCAGCACTAAAAATTGTGGTAAATCACAATAATATCAAGAGATTAATTAGCAACAGTAAAGCTCAAGTTTTGTTACAAGCAAGCTCTTTTTGGATTATGTGTCAGCACTTGCATGCAGATTTGCTTTTAGTGGTCTATAGAAGGCTCCTGGGATCTTCATCTTCATGATTTTAGGCTTCAGTATATGAGTTTATAGCTGGAAGGGAGGCTGTATCAGACTAATGAAGGTCAATAATGGAAGTCCCTGAAGATGATGACATGCAAGCTGCTATGACAGTAGTCATGACAGAAATAAATATGATGTGCACACACAAACACACATAGTGTTTTGCTTGTAGAGGACAGGTTTTGGTACATCTGCTGAATGGTGTAATGGCAAGATTAGCTCATCATAGTTCTTGGCAGATGGTTGATCCAATCGTTTGCAAATAATTTTCTCCTCATTGTAGCTGTCTTCTTTTGTATGTAAGTTCTGTACAGCCAGTATACTTGCTTAAAACAAGATACTGATTTGGACATTCTAATGATTGTTGGATGCACTATACATCTCATCTGGTCTGGAATGACTTATTTTATTACATAAAACCTACTTTTATTTTATTTTTAATTGCGTTCTGTTGAATATTGCTGTCTGCGCTTTACATGTCTGTCTAAAACAGGTCTCTTTTGTAAATGAGTCCTCATGACTCAGTGAACTAAGATGTATAAATAAAGGTTGACTGAATTAATGGAAGCAGCTCTGAATCCATAAGGAGGAACTGCAAAAAACCACAAAAAATATATGTTTAGGTTTCTTTCTGGACCTTTTACCAATGTTACCCAACTGGATGGATGGATGGATGGATGGATGGATAGATAGATAGATAGATAGATAGATAGATAGATAGATAGATAGATAGATAGATAGATAGATA
>JBBPBX010045967.1:0-26783 GCA_038048925.1 Garcialebias charrua | reverse complement strand
CCCCCGTGGTCTGCTGAACTTGACTTCAGCTCCGCCTCCTGCTGAATTTTCTCTCGCTCCGTTGCATATTCTGTGTTTATATGTTAATAAAACGTCCTAATAAAATAAAATAAAACCATGGATCGCTGGTCCAACACACCAGAAGACCAGGAAATCTGATGGGACTCGGGCAGCAACTTAAAACCCGAGTTTAAATCTCTCGTGACAACCTGAGGCATTTCCTTGTTCATTTCACTCAGCGGAGGGAGAGGAGGATGAGGAGGAGGAGGAGGGAGCGATGATCACTTACTTTTGGCAAAAAAAAAGAAAAGAAAACTCCAGATAAGGGATTAAGAAGGGGAAATTAATAAATTTGTGTCACATATAAAACAGTCCTGCATCGCTTTGAATGAGAACATGCGAATGCTCGTTGGCTGCGCGCTCCCCCGTGGTCTTCTGAACTTGACTTCAGCTCCGCCTCCTGCTGAATTTTCTCTCGCTGCCTTTGGATATTCTGTGTTTATATGTTAATAAAACGTCCTAATAAAATAAAATAAAACCATGGAGCGCTGGTCCAACACACCAGAAGACCAGGAAATCTGATGGGACTCGGGCAGCAACGTAAAACCTGACTTTAATTCTCTCGTGACAACCTGAGGCATTTCCTTGTTCATTTCACTCAGCGGAGGGTGAGGAGGAGAAGGAGGAGGGAGCGATTACTTGACTTTTGGGAAAAAAAACAAAAGAAAACTCCAGATAAGGGATTAAGAAGGGGAAATTAATAAATTTGTGTCACATATAAAACAGTCCTGCATCGCTTTGCATCGCTTTGAATGAGAACATGCGAATTCATTCATTCAACCTTTATTTAGTCAGGTAAATCTTTTGAACTTCATGGGCTCATTTACGAAAGCGACCTGCTAAAACTAAAGAACAATGAACAGCAATGGTAGAATTTCCTTAAACAATAAACAAACAAACAATAAACAATAGAAAACAAAAGAGAGAAAAAAACAAAAGAAAGATTTTTTTTTTAACAAAGTATCAAAAAACTAGCAAAACATTATAAGGTAGACGTATAAAATCAAAGACAGGAACAAATCTGCATTGGTTTTTGCCAGGATTCCAACAGATTCTGAAAACCATTTAGAGAAGTCAAGTTCGAGAGCTTCAGATCTTTTTGTAAGATATTCCATGAAGCAGGAGCGGAGTAGGAGAAGGCCCTTTTTCCAAGTTCAGTCCTCACTGACGGAACACTGCAGGTAATCATGTCCTGAGAGCGCACACTGTAGCTGCACTCACGCAAAGACATGTAGGAGGAGATGTATGAGGGCAGCAGACCAAGAAGTGATTTAAAGATGAAAATGTACCAGTGGAAGAGTCTGCGTGAGGTTAATGATGTCCAGTTAACCAGTGAATACAGGGTGCAGTGGTGGGTACGATAATCACAACCAGTTATGAATCTTAGTGCACCATGATAGACAACATCCAACATCCGCAGGGTGCTTGTAGGAGCATTCATGTAGAGAATGTCACCGTAATCAATGGAGGGAAGGAAAGTCACAGATACAAGGCGTTTCCTAACATTCAGTGTTAGACATGATCTGTTTCTGAAAAAGAAACCCAGTTTAACTTTCAGTTTCTTCACTAGGTTTTCCACGTGGAGTTTAAAAGAGAGATGTGAATCGATCAGGATACCCAGATATTTATAGGAATCAACAAACTCAATAGGGACACCATTTGAAGATAAAATCAGAGGAGGATCTGCTGGAACCGCCTTCCTATTTGAAAAAAAACATCCCTTTTGTTTTATCAGCATTTAGGACAAGTTTGAGACGGAACAAATCTGACTGGATGATGTCAAAAGCGGATTGCAGTAACTGGAAAGCCTTAGCTACTGTTTTAGCTCGGCAGTAAACAACTGTATCATCAGCATAGAAATGTAAGGATGCATCAGGGATGCAGTGACCTACATTAGCTATGTAGATTGTAAAGAGAGTGGGTCCTAAAACTGAGCCTTGTGGTACACCATTTTTAACTGTTAAATAGCTGGAAGAAGTACCGTTATGTTGAACACATTGCCTCCGATTGGAAAGATAGTTAGAAAACCAACCGATGGTGTGATCAGAGAAACCGATTTCTGAGAGCTTATGACACAGGATGTTATGATCCACAGTGTCAAAAGCTTTAGACAGGTCTAAGAAAAGTGCAGCACAATAGTCCTTAGCATCCAATGCTTCAACAACATCATTCAGAACCTTCAGAGAAGCAGTTGTTGTGCTGTGTTTTTTCCTGAAACCAGATTGATGAAGAGGTAAGATGTTAAATGAGTCCAGATAATTTTTGATCTGAGAGTTTATCAGTTTTTCTAGAACCTTGGCTAAGATGCAGAGTTTAGAGATCGGTCGATAATTGTTCAGTGAGGTGGGGTCACCTCCCTTCAGCAAAGGAAGAACAAAGGCTGTTTTCCAAGCATCCGGAATGGTGTTTTGGCTTATGGACAGATTAAAGATGTGGGTCACAGGGACTGTGATGATATGAGCAGCCAGCCTTAAGAAATAAGGTGGAAGTTCATCTGGACCTGCAGATTTTTTAGGATCAAGATCATTTAACAGTTTATTTACCTCACTGACTGAGAACGGAGAAAAAGAGAAGGTGTGATTAACAGATGGTTGACTTGTAGGAGGGATTTGATTTGTAGAAGTTTGATTATTAGATAAAGTGGCTGATTTTCCGTTTGTAACTGTGTCAAATAATGAACTAGAAGCAACAAAATGTTTATTGAAACAGTTCAGGATCTCGTGCTTATTTGACACAGGAACAGAGTCAACAAGAAATTGTGATGGGAGGTCAGATGAATGCTCGCTGGCTGCGCTGGGACAGGTGGGGGCGTGGGTTAGGGGCCAAAAACTCCGCCCCTTCTGTTCTCTGATTGGTCCGGTCAAAAATCTACCGGAGAAATCGTTGTCTATGAGAGAAGTCCCAGACTGTGCAGTGAAGGGAAATGAGAATTGAGCGGAGCTGTGCAGGAAGGCGAGGGCCAGGCTAGGATCTAAGGTGAAGTCAGGCCTTTACAGATGATGACACTTGTGCGCAACATGGTCCACAAAGATCATTTCTGTTTAACTTTGTATTAAAAAACTGTTTTTTCATATGAGTGTTTTGAATTGCTATGTTTCAAAATACATAACGTTTTGTTTAAAACAAATCAATTTAAAGATCCACTGACGTGATTTTTCTACTATTCATCAAATTGCTCAAAATATATATATATTATCATTTAAATATGTTAATTTTTGCAAACAAAATGATAAATCACTTTAATTTTGCTTTAAAAGTGATTTTGAACTTCAAGCCGTGTTTAATCATGGGAAATCCGTTTACACCTGAACGCACCATCTGTGATGTAATGTGCAGAGTGAGAGGCAGAGGGCTCCAGTCTCTTCAATAGCAGACATTTTAAAACCTGACTAATTTAGCAATCTAGGTGAAGATTTAAGCTATTTGTCTTCATTTTGGGAAGCAGAAAATAGTTTGGGTGATGGAACAAGAAACAGCAGGATCTAATTTAGATCTGATGCCGTATCAGACTTACTTTTATGTGAGCTGCTCATACCGTGACAAGCCAAGAGCTCTGCCTCAACTCTGCACATGACATCACAGATGGTGCGTTCGGGTGTAAACGGATTTCCCATGATTAAACACAGCTTGAAGTTCAAAATCACTTTTAAAGCAAAATTAAAGTGATTTATCATTTTGTTTGCAAAAACTAACATATTTAAATGATAATATATATATTTTGAGCAATTTGATGAATAGTAGAAAAATCACGTCAGTGGATCTTTAAAGACTTGAATGAATTCATATTGCCTAACGCCAATAGTATCATTTTAAATTTACATTATCTTCTGTTGAAAAAATAATAAATTTGATCTGTTTTGGTTAAACCTTGAAATTAATGTTGTGTACAATATCCTGCATTGTGTTTTTATGTGTTATGACTCTCAGCTTCTACTATATCTGTACATTTGGCTGAGGTATTGCTGGGTTGCAATCACGTGACCCGGAAGTGGCGCGAAATTCAGATGCGGGGCAGGAAGTGATTTTCCCCAGTTCAAAACACAGCAGAATGGATTACAGCAAGTATGCCAAAGCCCTAAATAAACTGGCGAGGACGAGTTTTGGGTTAACCATTTAGGATCAAAAGAAGCTTTAAATGGTTGTCGACTTGTTTCTGCCCGGGTGAGTAGTGAGATGTATTATTTATTTAGTAATTAGCCTATGCTAACTACGCTATCGCTAATGCTAACAACAAGTTTAGTTAGCCCCCTGTTATTTCTATGTGCGTGGATCTACTTAAAAATAATATATTTAGCTTCTGTAAAGCCAAATTCGTGCTGGAGTTGTATGTGTTAACGTTGAGTCATATGCATTTCTACACTGTAGGTCAGAGATCTACAGTAACTCCATTAAAAAGGTAAGTTAATGTACTGAAAATATTATGATTTTTTTTGTTTTGATAATACAGTATCATCAAGGTGATCGTATCTTCTTTGTAACTTCAGATACTAGCTGGTTAAACTCAAGGTGGCCATACATGGGAGCCTCACCAGATGGAGTCGTTTCATGTGACTGTCATGGAGCCAGGGTGTGTGAAATCAAGGTAAAATTTATTTCTCAAAAGGTTTGGACTACTGCACTGCAGACTTAGCTTTTTTAGATTTTTCTACCTGGATTATTGAGCATGCATTAGGGTACTGCACTGCAGACTTTGCGCACCTCACAGTATGAATGTTACAACTATAATTTTTTACTCAAATCTTTGTTGTTTGCATATTTCACAGCATGTAGCCGTAGTTTTGGGGATGGTCTTGCAGTTTGTGGGATGTTGCCTTGTTTCCAGTTAAAAAATGTGTGACCTTTCCATCACCTTTTAAAACTTAGTCCAGATTAATACATTCTTACCTGTGGAACACACCTGGTTGACAGAGACATAAATATAGTCTCATTTTCTAACATTGGTGTTGGATAGTGAAATGAGTGAAACACAATCTTTAAAAACGTATCATATTGAAATGTTTTGGAGACTACCGTATTTATTTTTTATGTCTAAGTTTCATTGTCTTGTCCTTCAGTGCCCACAGAGCAAACAGCATGAAGTCGGTCTGAGGATGTGTGCTGGACAGCCTGGTTTTTGTCTCGTCGTCTCGTCAAGGTTGGAGATTCTGTACAACTGGATAGGAACCATCCTTATTACCATCAGCTCCAGGATCAGATTCACATTGTGGATGTACAATATTGTGATTTTGTAGTATGGAGTGAAAATGATATTTATGTGGAAAGAATTCTGCCAGATGACCAGCTGTGGGAAACAGCAGTTCCCAAAATTCAGCACTATTTTACACATTGCATCCTACCTGAAATCCTGGGACAGAAATCCACACGTGACTAACCAATCTAAGAATCAAGAATGTTATTTGGAGTAGTTGATGAAAGGAGTTTGAAAAGTTTATACAAATTTAAACAGTTGCTCTTTTTTTCCCCAAAAACATTTGTCACTACCATAACATGTTTCAGCTACACCTGTAGCAAGCACTCTGCAGAAGGGTCATGTGATGTTGTTACATGTCATGACAGCTGTTTTTTATTTACAATAATCTTAATTGAAAAGTTAAGTATGTTAAATCAAATGATATATTTAAATCAATATGAGATTAGCTTGTGAATTTCAAAGGTGTTCTAATATGTTAAATAACAGCACATACAAATGTCATATGTCACAAATGTTGCAAAATGAGTCTACTTCAGAAAAATGTTTTTATTTCAATAGCAAAACTCATGTCATTTTAACTGACCAATATTCACAAAGATTGGTTATGGAGTTCATTGAATAAATTAAAAATATTCAACCTTATTGGGTAAATTTTTTTTTTGTCTTCATGAACAATTAACATGTACAAATATGGTCTGTAACAGTATTAGTGATTTAATTTACTTTTGATTTACTTTAAATGATAAATACATGTATAATCATTTAAACTTAAAATATTTATATAAATATAGTTGATTGAATTACTTGTCGCTCAGGCCACTATTAAGAATTGTAATCTTTCATGGAGAACATGAATCGTTCTAAAACAAATTCGAGACACAGTGGCTTTTGACACATTAAATCTATAGGCAAGGTCTTGAAGCTGCAGATGTAATCTGAGATGCATAAGTATCATAATAAATTGCTCAAATTTGGAGAGTGCTGACAGTGATGACATGCTGATGTATAAGGTTCACAGAGCTGAAAAATTTGCATCAAAACTAAAAAGTTGGGCAGTCCCGTATAAAACTTTGTTTTATCGTTGTTCTGGAAGGTTTCAGGAGTAAATTTAGTCACTGAGACTTTTTCCTTAAGGTCGCAGATCTCAGTTGTGTAGCCTTTCACTGCATCCTCCAGCTTTGTGAGGTCAACCATGCTTAGATCCGTCTGGCATTCTGCATCTGCAAATATTTAATTATTAAAAATTACGTTCAGAAATTCTATAAATAAATAAATAGTATTTTTATTTATTATTATTTTACCTTTGAATCGTTCGTTTTCAGGGGCTGGTAAGCTTTCTTCACAGAGCTCATCTTCCAGACTGTTGGCCTCCTCAGTGCAGAGAAGCTTCCGGGCCTTAGCTCTTTCCCTGCGCCGGAGGGATGCTTCTGTTTGTGGCCACTCGTTACTTCTTTGGTACCCCAGGTTAACAGTGGGGGCCCAGTCTTGGGAATGTACATCACCTGCTGCACTCGGACAACCTAAATATAAGACACCACTTTAAAGTAAAACACGTAAATGCCTTTCCTAGCACTAAGCTAACCGCTAACAACATTAGCATTCTAATCGGATTTTTTCTGGGAACAACCAAGTGTTGAACCACTACACAAGCTAGGGCATAACATATCTTATCTGTCTTTCTAGTTACTGTCCAATAAAATATCTGAAAATATGATTTAAACGATACGACCCTTACCTGTAACAAAGTGGTCGCTGCAGACTCTCGTCAGTTTCTGCACCTCCTGTTTTTAGCCGTAGGTTGTAATCCACGTTTGTCGTCTTTTTTCTGTAAGTTTTTTTAAATTAATCCCCTTGTAGCATACTACTTTCGGAACACGAAAATAACTTTTATCTATCTCTCGATTAGAGCGGTTGCAACAACCGTAAACGGCACAGAATTTAGGCATGTTGATGCTGAATCAGCAACAGAAGGAAACGGCTGCGTTTACTTCTTGCCCCGCATCTGCATTCTGTGACGTCACTGCTACGTCATCTGAAACCCAGCAATAGTCATGTTTGTGTTTGCTGTGACTGCTCTGCTGTGGCAGCCATCTTGAATTGGACTGACTCCAAATGTTGCTGGTGAAGATTCTCAGTCGTCCAGGTCACGGTAAAACAAAAGAAACAAACAAAAACATACAAAGTATATATTAAAATTAAGAACTGAACTTCTATTCTGAAGCTGAAGACGTTTCACTTCCCATCCGGTAGACTTTATCAGTTGATAAATATTTTGGTGACTCCAAAAATTTATTAAATCGTAGATGTGTACATGTACAATTTATTAACTGTTTGAGTTCATCCAATAGAAATTTTCTGAAAGTTTCACTACAGTTCAACCTGTGGTCCATGAGAATTATTGCTAATAAAGATGACTAATGTCAACATTTCATATGAAAGTTTTAAGCAAGGATGCCATGTAAGATGTAGCATTTAACTAACATGCTACCACACCAGTCTTTAGCTCAGTGTCAGTAAAATGTAATGATGTACAGTTATTTCTGTGTTTGTAAAGGTCAGGGCAGCCTCTTTTCATTGGGTTGAGTACAAAAATTAATTAATTCTAAAGGGACATTCATTACTTTATAAAGTTTCATTCAAATCCTTTTTATGATTCATGATGTATTTTGCTAACGGTACAAACAAACACACACAAAAACATTATCGATGTGCCTTTGTCGGCAGGTTATACAGTAACCATCAAAATCGAGTTCTTTAAAAGAGACTAAACAGAACTTTGCTAATTTTAAAGCAAACTTTTATTTTTTGTTTACTTTTCAAACTGTAGCTCTTAATTGGTATAACAGATCAACAAGAACAACAACAAACACCCAGCAGTGTGTGTGTGAGTCATCATGTTCTGTCCAACAATGGAAGTCGGCAGCATCTTCTATTTGTTGCAGCCTCAGCAGGTACCCTGGTTCAAAACAGGTTTCAATAACAGCAATTAGTTTAAATATAACGTAAAATATATAAAGTACATGTAAAATACATTAGTAGTGATTCATCAATGCATAAGTTGAAAAAAAAATTATAACAAATTTCTTTAACAGAGAACACTCACCACTTTGTTGAGTTGTATGGTGTTACAACCTGTGATGAGTTTTAAAAAAGCACAATGTAAATTTAAATGATGTTTCTGGAGGACAAAGGTTGATTTTCTGAACGTGTAGACTAGTTTGGTTTAACACCTTTAATGTGTTATTTGAAATAGTTTCACTAGAAAGTTCCTGGAGAAACTTTGACTGGGACTTCCATGTTGCGGCCATTTAAATTTTTTGATTTGACAATACTATGTACTACTATGCACTATACTATGTGCTATACTATGTACTGTAGACATTTGGACTCTGACTCTATGTGTTGGGGTTTGCTCTCAGCTAACACCATAAGAAATTTCAGTTTACCGTTAATATCTCAAAAAATGGTTGATTTGTAATATTTTTCTCTTTTAGCTCAGGTCACCATCTTGGATTTTAGATTTACAATCAGAGTCTATTAGGGATTGTTCTCAGGTACCAGTACACCTAATTTCAGCTGAACAGCTCTAAATACCTCTGAGTTATATCTCTTTGAAATTAGCTTTGGTGGCCATCTTGCATTTTTAGATTTGAATTCTTGTGCATCACTGTCAGGTACCACTGTACCAACCTTTAACTCAATATATTTTAAAGAGGTCCTCAACTCACTGTGAAACGGTAGCCCCGCCCCCAGACAAGATTCAAAATCCCTCATGAAAATGGGAGTGTCGAGAGACAAGGAGGGGAGGAGGTGGGTGGTTGAGCTGCGTTCACGCTCCCTCTAGCAACAAACTAGCCTGGCCCTCGCCTTCCTGCACAGCTCCGCTCAATTCTCATTTCCCTTCACTGCACAGTCTGGGATTCCTCCCATAGACAACGATTTCTCCGGCCGATTTTTGACCGGACCAATCAGAGAGCAGAAGGCGGAGTTTTGAACGACGTCGACTGACGTCGTCATTCAAGATGGCTGCCGCCACGAAGGAATTTTCATGAAAAACAAGGTAAAACTATTATTTCTCAGCTGATAAAAAATATATTTCTTAGCTGACGTTATATCAGAAGTGTTCCTGAGCAATCAGAGAGCAGAAGGCGGAGTTTTGAACGACGTCGACTGACGTCGTCATTCAAGATGGCTGCCGCCACGAAGGAATTTTCATGAAAAACAAGGTAAAACTATTATTTCTCAGCTGATAAAAAATATATTTCTTAGCTGACGTTATATCAGAAGTGTTCCTGAGCAATCAGAGAGCAGAAGGCGGAGTTTTGAACGACGTCGACTGACGTCGTCATTCAAGATGGCTGCCGCCACGAAGGAATTTTCATGAAAAACAAGGTAAAACTATTATTTCTCAGCTGATAAAAAATATATTTCTTATCTGACGTTATATCAGAAGTGTTCCTGAGCTTAACAGTTCCTAAATCAATTCACGAAATGGTCAAATCTGCTGGATTTAACTAGTTTCGGTTTGACATTTTCCAAACAGCCTCGGGTGCGCTACGAAAATAAATGATAAAAAATCGAATTTTATCTCAAATGTTTAATCTAGGCCAACAGTCAGTAAATTAGAGACATATAATTACACACTGGTGGCAGAAAAAATATCCACCGAGTGGTTTCTGAGCAATTTATCTGAATAGCCTGGCCTCGCCAGGCTAAACTAACAAAACTCTGCCTTCTGTTCTCTGATTGGTCCATTCAAAAATCTCCAGGAGAAATCGTTTTCTATGGGAGGAATGCCAGACCCTAGTCCAAAGCGAAGTGAAGGACAAGGGTCTGGTTTCAACCAGGCTAGCAACAAACTAAAACTCTAGCAAACAACTTACAGCAAGCAAAAACAAAGAATAAATATGTAGATGTATTTATCTATTCCCACCCGATCTATCCAAAACAAAAGGCCTGAAAAAAAATAATAATACCACAAGGTATTCCGTGACCAGGGTTCGAACCTGGGTCTGTCAGATCCCAAACCCACACCTACACCATTGCCCTATCAAGGCATATATGCATTTGTCGTCCTTCATAATATTAGAAAACAAATACAACCAAATAGTTTCGTTGTAGTGAAAAGTATTCCTAAAATAAATAAGTTAACATATACAAATAAGTATTGCCATTCTGAAAACTATAATATGCTTCTTTGCAGTACTCTTCCGGTATGCAATGTGCCACTTCCATATAAGGTATGAACTGCAGCGTGGCCCTTCTCATCTCTGCAGGGGATTGGCTCTGCTTGAACCACTTTCGTGACGTCAGAGTGTACAAGACACGTCAGAGTGAACAGTCCTTGACCAATAAGAAAATTGAGTTGCAATACCAATGTTCAACCCATAGGGTTACCGTAAACACGTTTTTAGACCAAATATTGCCGATTTAAACTAATACGCACAAATATGTGAAGATTAACACAGACATAGTGCTATACAACATTTTAGACACATTCTAGGGAGTTTATCAGTTAAAAAAAAGTTAATTTTGAGTTTAGTCCCTCTTTAAAATAGCTGAGTTATCATTTGTTTTCCCTTTTAGCTAAGGTATCCTTTTTGGATTTTCAATTTATATTAGGAATGCATAACAACTACCTCTCAGTTACAACCATCTAAATTTCAGCTCAATATCTCAAAGAATGACAGAGTTATAGTCAATTTTGAGTTTTCTGAGGTAGCTGTGGCAGTCATCTTGATCCAAAATGGCTCCAAAAGTTAGTCAATGTGTTGTTCAGAGACCTCTTCATTCTATGTGTCACTGTGGCAGTTAGCTGTTCAGAGTTTTGTCAGTATTTCAATTAGAAAAATGGCATATTTGTTTGCAAATTACATCATCATGGTAACTTGAAACACCAATAAAAGTAATAGCACACATCATGCGGCAGAGCCGGTAGTTGTGGTATAACACTCTGACCTGTGGTGTACCACAGGGATTCATTCTGGGGTCTGTTCTCTTCTCATTTTACATGCACACCATAATTTGTCTTTTCATTTGTATGCAGATGATCTGCAAATCTATCTGCTGGTCACTCCCAATTCCTCACTCAGCCTAAACTCTATTATCAGCTGGATAAAAATAGGTGGCTGTCTTTATAGCTGTATGTTCTGATGCTGCTCAGTAATCAAGGTAGATAAATCTAACAAGGTTGAGTCATGTCCTCTGGACGGATTCAGAAGGCGTTTGAGGTCTGAGGTGCCTCAGACCGAAGACATCCTTTGGATAAAAGACAAAATGTTTCAACAAAGAAGAATCCATCCAGAAGACCTGACTCAGCCTTGTTAGATTCAATTAAATTAACATGTGAAAAATAATAAAACGGCTTTGTTTCCTTCATATCATGATTGATTTACCACGAGTTAGTATTAATGGTATTATTTGGTCTATGTTTCATTTATATTTTATTGTTTAGTTACATTTGTTTGTTCATCTTATCCAGAGGTGTCAAGTAACGAAGTATAAATACTTCGTTACTTTACTTAAGTACAAATTTTAGTTATCTATACTTTAGTAAAGTAATTATTTTTCAGCCTACTTTATACTTCTACTTCTTACATTTTCACGCAATTCATTCAACCTTTATTTGTACAGGCTAGCCTCGTTGAGTCACGGGGACTCATTTACAAGAGGGACCGGTCTCACTCACACCAAACAACCATCCACTCTCACACTCACACCTAGGGTCAATTTAGAGTCACCAATCAGCCTAACAAGCATGTTTTTTGGTCTGTGGGAGGAAACCGGAGTACCCGGAGGAAACCCACGCATGCACGGGGAGAACATGCAAACTCCACCCAGAAAGGCCCTGGACCGGGATTTGAACCGGCAACCTTCTCGCTGAGAGGCAGCAGCTCTACCAGTTGTGCCACCGTGCTGCCCAAAATACTTGTACTTTCTACTCCTTACTTTTTAAAAATAGCTTCGTTACTTTTCTTTCATTTTGCCGTTTTTTTTTTTTGTAGAATATAGATATTCACGCAGGACTTTCCAAAAATTGAACATAAATATCCGCATCAGCACTGAATCTGCAGCCGTCACTCACCAGTGTTGCCAGATTGGGCGGTTCACCGCGATTTTCCTTCTGACTTTTGCGGGTAAAGAGTGCTTTGGGTGGGTGGGACTCTATCTGGCAACACCGGTCACACCGGTGTTTACGCGTGTGTCTTTACATCCGGGGCAGCGTCGGCAGCGCCGGGACCCTCCATCAATGTAGAGGCGTCTGCGGCACCGGGACCCTCCATCAGTAGTTGGGGCGTCTTCTATAGCAACTTCATCCGGCGAAGCCATGCTGTCCGTGACGCTGACTTGCTAGGGGCTCTGCTAGCGCTAGCATTAGCGTCTCGCGAGACAACGTTACCTCTCAACGAGAGATATCGCGGGAGTTTAATATCGCGAGATCTCGTACAACGAGATCTCGTTACATGCCTAATATTGAGGTAAGCTGAAAGTTTTTTTTTTTTTATCAGTTGATTACTGACTTCTAGTGACCTAGTAACATACTAATGTTGTATAATGTTTTCTATGGTTAGGAGGTACTAGCCATGGAACTAGCTACATGCTCTGGGTTTGCTTGCTAACATTGTTTCTCTTTTTTATTCAGATTTAAAACATATTTTCTTTCTGTCAGAGTTTTCACTGAACTTAACAAAGTTTTACTTCATAGACTACGTTCACACTGCAGGCAAATGCTCAATAATACCCCTATACAGTATGGTTATTTTAATATATTTAAATTTGCATTTAAATGTGTCTATTTTCAATGGGCATATATGCAGTTAAGACAGGTAGCTTAGTGCACCCCTAGTTTTTCAACATTAACAATATAATATAATCTAGTCTAAAAAAATGATTTTTGTGGGGGAGGTGGGGTTGTATACAATAGTATGTGTGGTGCAGCCTAAGCATTTGTCTTTGTTGTTGCTTTTTCTTACGCTACTTTTACTTTTATACTTTTAAGTAGTTTTGAAACCAGTACTTTTTTACTTTTACTTGAGTAAAAAGCTAGAGTTGATACTTCTACTTCTACAGAAGTAATTTTAAATCCCAGTATCTATACTTCTACTTGAGTAATGAATGTGAATACTTTTGACACCACTGATCTTATCTTCATTGTAATTTAGGAATTTCTTCCTTTTCTCAAAGTTGCTCAGCTTAAATTCCACCAGTGACCTGCCTGGTGGGAACTTGTTCATAATCCAGAAGCAAACTGAACCTAATATGGCCACCGTTAGTATAACAACTGTGGGATCACACTGAATGGTACCAAAAGGTTAACTAATATACTTTTGATGAAATCAGCAGAAATTTAAAGTGATGTCTGCTCCTTGTGATGTTTAACTTCACTCAATTTGTCTGTCTTTCCATCTGAAAAACACCGATAAAAACACAAATACTGTTCTAAAATGTCTCACATGTGTACAGTAGTTATACAAAATGTTGCTCTGTTGTTTCACAAGAAAGACACAAAAACAGGTTGAAACTAAGAGAAAGGTTTGAGGTCAATCATCCAGGTCACAAGAAAGGGTTAAACTGTCCAGACGACAGGAGTTAACTCTTTTTTTGTCAAAATTAAGAGAACCCGTTTTTCTTGAGTGACTTACAGTATATAAAAATCTTAAAATGATACTTACATTTGCTCCTCTCCAGTTTTCCATTATTGCACTTGATCACAGAATAATTAATAAAAAAATATTCGTCTGTGCACTTCATCCGCTCTGTTTTACCATTTTTTATGAACTTATTGCCAACATTTATCAGGTCAGGATGTTCTGCAGTGTTGATTTGGCAAAAGTCATCTGTACAAAAGAAATTAATAAAACATTTTCTCACTGGATTATATAAATTACTAAAATAAAAACTGTCCGTGTTGACTTGCTCTTACCTCTGCAGGTGGGGGTTTCAGACCACTCTCTGTTACTCTGACACACCACAATCATTGGACCCTCCAACTTATAAAGGTATCCACAGGTGTACTTCAGATAGTTTCCATATTTGATATTTTCACCATTTGGGACATGAGGGCGTTCTCCACAATTCGCGACTGAATAAGGGGAAAAAAAAGAAGCATTTTTTTTTAAAATTTTTTAATGATTCACGTTCATGTCAAGTCATGCTGTTTTGTTTTTGGTTGCCCTGCTACCTCTCCCTTCTTGTCACCTTCACCTGTGCACTGCTCTCCTGCCAGACTGTCTGATCGCCTTGTGCCTGAAGAAATCCAGTTCTGTTCCTGACCTCTCTGTTTATCGACACTCTTCATGACCATGGATTCCTCCTCGCCTTTGCCTTACCCACGATGGATAACTTCTGCCCATCAGATATTAGCACTTTGAGATTTTCATTAATGAAAAGTGCGTTATAAATTGAATTCATTATTATTATTATTATTATTATTATTATTATTATTATTATTATTATTATTATTATTATTATTATTATTATATCTGGACCTCGACTCTCGCTAAACCCCTCGGATAAGTGTTGCCTTTTCTGCCTCTCTGTAAATAACCCACATCTGTATCTTGACCATGATCTCAGACCCCGCCCCGGATTCTAGGAGTTGTGAGTTTTCTGAACCAAGCTCCACGAGCTGAAGAGGAACACTGATGGACCTCCCAGGTCTCACTCACGTGTCACATGATCCAGCTGAATCTCTCTCCATTCCTGGGTCATTCCTACTATTCTGTGCCTTTTGAGTCCCCATGCCATAATGTGTTATATTTTGTTTAAAGGTGGGGTAATATTTATTTTATTAATCCCATCTTATATGTTTGACTCTCCTCTACCATAAAATATGACAATATGTACACAAGATGAATTGTTTAAAATGATTAAATCTGATTTTAAATCTAGCTTGTGTTTACTGCCATGTCCCCTTTCATTCCTGAAGTTAAGTTACAGTTATAAGAAATAAATAAAAAATTATAAATTTTAATAAAAAATTATAAATTATTAAATTAAATTAAATAATTTATGTATTAAATAAAAAAATATAAATTTGAATAAAAATACATTTTAATAGTACTATTTATGATAGTTCTCATCCATTTACTTTTCATGAGCTGAAAATGCTTTTTATGCTGAAATTATTTAAAATAAATTGAGTCCCTGAGTCAACTGTCCACCCTGTTACTCTAAAATACCCATCATCCCTCTCCCTCCAAACCACGTCTTTAGTCACATGACTCAAAGAAAGAAGAAGATATTTTTGGAGGGAAACAATCTACAGAAGCAGGGTCAGTATCACTTTTTATTTTATCATTTTTTCTGTGTTGTAGACTGGTTCATTGAAGTGGTAAAGCAGAACATGTCCACTCTGTTACCATTACTGTATTAATACTGAAAACAGATACTTTATATAGTTTTATATAGTTACTAAATACATAAAATATCTTACTCAGTGGTCACCAAGTGCTAACTTGTTTTTCATTATAGGACTAGCAATATTTGACTTTAGCTGAAAATGTCCCCTCGTTACTGTCCACTCTGTTACAGTTTTTCATGTTAACAGGGTGGGCATGTAACAGGGAGGACTTGAGAGGGCCAGAAAAGTTTGTTTCCTAGTTAAATTCTTATTTACTGCACATTTATGATGGATTTCTTTGTCATTTTCAAAAAGATTTATCAGGCAATATGAATGCCACCAAGTGGTCACCAAGTGCTAGCTTCTTTTATTATTATTATTATTATTATTATTATTATTATTATTATTATTATTATTATTATTAGTAGTAGTAGTAGTAGTAGTAGTAGTAGTAGTAGTAGTAGTATATCATAAATGATTAATCGTCATTCATTTATTAAATTTATTCAGTACTTACACAAGAGATGGCAGCGCATGGCCTTATTTTAATTAAATGTATGCTGTTCACTGGTATGATGTCCACCCTGTTACATCCTGTCCCCCTGTTTCTCTTTTGTCCCCCGCCGTTACCTGTGTTTTTTTTATATGAATTGAATCAAAACTATACGTATTTTGCTTTGTTTTGTGAATACTGACTGAATAAATTAAATCAATCAATCAATAAAAATTGGAGCAAAGTTTCATTGAAATTACATTTTGTTCTTAAAGGGATGGGTTGAAATTACATTGTGACTTCATAAGCACAAGTTTCTTCTCAAAGTAATGTTAGCTTATGAATACTGTCTTTAAAAATGCATTTAAAAGGCAAAGTTAGGGACAGGTCAGCTCTTGGAAAATATAAATTGTAAATAATTATCTTTTCAAAACACTAACTAATTCCAGATGAGCATGTCCTGTAGCAGGGTGGACACTTGATCCTTTTCTTCTTGTGCAAATAAATTGATAAAAACCAGGACAGCATGATATCCTGAGCTTGACCAACATTTAATTTTCTTATAATCTAACAAGCCCTTCATTAGATTCCATCCATCCATCCATCCATCCATTTTCTTCCGCTTATCCGGGGTCGGGTCGCGGGGGTAGCAGCCTAAGTAGGGAGGCCCAAACTTCCCTCTCCCCAGCCTTCATTAGATTAAATAACAAAATCAAGAAAGAAATAAATAAATTTAAAGTTACCATGATCAAATTGCACTGAATAGTACAAAGTAGGAATGACCCTCCTCCCAACCCTTCTTCCTCTGACGTCATCGCAGCTGCTGCATCACCACCTGTGATCTACTCTGCCGGTGATTCTGAGCCCCTCAGCTCATCTCAGCCACAAACCTGCAGAGTTTCAGCTGACGTCCTCCTTCTGGGGTCCCCTTTTCTTAAGTAATAAATAAACCTCTTCGTTCACTCCTGTGTTGTGGTTTAATTTCCAGGTCCCATTGTGAATCATTACAATACTAAGCTGTTGTGTAACATGCTCAGCTCACAGGTTCTCCTCAGAGAGGTCTGACATGAGCTTTAATGCTGACTTGGCTCTGTAACTTGCCAGCTACTCAAAAGAAATGCCAATAAGAGGGCCTCTGTTTGATTAAAAAACTTAATGGCAAATTAGATGCAAATAAAACATATTTGTTTATTTACTTGGTAGAAAAGGAAATTTAAAGTCTTCTTCACCAGACACGGAGCTGGAAGGAGGTGCTGGAAGACAAAGCAGAAGCATCTGTTAGAATGCTGTTTTATTATGTGATGGGTTTTTCTTTCATGATCAGGACTAACTACTGTAGTGATACACCTCGTCTTTGATATTTTAGGGTTCACACCTCTCTGAAACTCTCAGTGTTACACCTTCTTGAGGCCCTCAAGGAGACGATTGGACACTTATATTGGTTAACAATTATTATGAATTAATGGACACTAATTAATCAGATTGAACTTTCTCTTTAATGTGTGTTAATTCAGAATTGATCAAACAGTATTTTTGTCATTTCAATGATGATTTTACTAAGATGGTATATTTTAAATATGACAAAGTTAAGAGAACATCTCAGAATGATCGTGCTTTAAACTGTCTGCTCTATGCAGAATAAGTGTCTAAGGTTGAATGAACAATCCTTCGTATTTGTTTGAACTGTTTTTGTTTCGAAGGAAAAGTGCTAGACATAGCTTGCTTTCGGTCTCCCGTCCTTTCTAAAAACAATGAATCAGTTCTCAAAACAAAGTACTGACTTGTTCACATGCACCTGCATCTTCTCACGTATGTTTTCTATGTTTTGTCTACCCTATCATCTGTCACTCAAACTCACTCACTTGCAAAGTCACACCCTCTCTAGGGGTGCGACAACNTATATATATATATATATATATATATATATATATGTGTATATATATATATATATATATATATATATATATATATATATATTAGGGCTGGACGATATGGCCAAAATTTTTATCACGATATAGTTCTTAATTTCGGTCGATAACGATATAATTCGATATCGATATAAACAATATAAAAGCCTAAAAAAAACTATAAACTATACAAATAAATCAATGATTACCTTGTATTTGTATTTAGCCTCCAAAAAAAGGTAAATCACCATCAAATAAACATAAAATTCTCAACCCATTAATTCTCAGTCAGGTCATCTGGACACTTTTTTTTATAGAAACATTTCACCCTCCTATGGGGAGCCGTTTTAGCCAAAATTAAATAAATAAATAAAATGGTGAAATAAATAGTTATTTGTCATTCATTAACCTATTTTTCCATATTTTCCCACTTTTACTTAATCGATTTTTCATTTACCTATTTTCCCATTTTTACTTAATCAATTTTTCATTTACCTATTTTCCATCCATCCATCCATCCATTTTCTTCCGCTTATCCGGGGTCGGGTCGCGGGGGTAGCAGCCTAAGTAGGGAGGCCCAGACTTCCCTCTCCCCAGCCACTTGGAGCAGCTCCTCTGGGGGAATCCCAAGGCGTTCCCAGGCCAGCCGAGAAACATAGTCCCTCCAGCGTATCCTGGGTCTTCCTCTGGGTCTCCTCCCGGTGGGACATGCCCGGAACACCTCACCAGGGAGGCGTCCAGGAGGCATCCTAACCAGATGCCCGAGCCACCTCAACTGGCTCCTCTCGATGTGGAGAAGCAGCGGCTCTACTCCGAGTCCCTCCCGGATGACTGAGCTTCTCACCCTATCTCTAAGGGAGAGTCCAGCCACCCTGCGGAGAAAACTCATTTCAGCCGCTTGTATCCGAGATCTTGTTCTTTCGGTCATAACCCAAAGCTCATGACCATAGATGAGGGTGGGAACGTAGATCGATCGGTAAATTGAGAGCTTTGCCTTTTGACTCAGCTCTCTCTTCACCACGACAGACCGGTACAGCGCCCGCTTCACTGCGGACGCTGCACCTATCCGCCTATCGATCTCACGCTCCAGTTTTCCCTCATTCGTGAACAAGATCCCGAGATACTTAAACTCCTCCACTTGGGGCAGGACCTCCTCCCCGACCCGGAGAGGGCACGCTACCCTTTTCCGGCTCAAGACCATGGCCTCGGATTTGGAGGAACTGATCCTCATCCCGGCCGCATCGCATTCAGCTGCAAACCGCTCCAGTGAAAGCTGTAGATCACGAGCTGATGAAGCCAATAGGACCACATCATCTGCAAAAAACAGAGAAGCGATTCTAAGGCCACCAAAACGGATCCTCTCAACACCTTGGCTGCGCCTAGAAATTCTGTCCATAAAAGTTATAAACAGAATCGGTGACAAAGGGCAACCTTGGCGGAGTCCAACTCTCACCGGAAACGAGCCTGACTTACTGCCGGCAATGCGGACCAAGCTCTGACACCGGTCGTACAGGGACCTAACAGCCCATATCAATGGGCCTGGTACCCCATACTCCCGGAGTACCCGCCACAGAACCCCCCGAGGGACGCGGTCGAATGCCTTTTCCAAGTCTACAAAGCACATGTAAACTGGTTGGGCAAACTCCCACGCACCCTCCAGGACCCTGTTGAGGGTGTAGAGCTGGTCTAGTGTTCCACGACCAGGACGAAAACCACACTGCTCCTCCTGAATCCGAGGTTCGACTATCCGACGGACCCTCCTCTCCAGAACCCCCGAATACCTATTTTCCCATTTATCAATTTTTCATTTACCTATTTTTCCATTTTTACTTAATCAAATTTTCATTTACCTATTTCCCCAATTTTACTTAATCAATTTTTCATTTACCTATTTTCCCATTTATCAATTTTTCATTTACCTATTTTCCCATTTATCAATTTTTCATTTACCTATTTTCCCACTTTTACTTAATCAATTTGTCATTTACCTATTTTCCCATTTTTACTTAATCAATTTGTCATTCACCTATTTTTCAATTTAACAAGTTTTTCTTTTGTCTTTTTCCATTTACCTGATTTGGTATTTCCCATTTTCATTAATCAATTTCTCATACAATCCCTTTTTTTACCCATTTTTCTTTCACCTATTTTTCATTCAACATCTGTTTGAAAAACTTTTCATTTTCCCATTTGTTTATTTCCCTTATTTATTTAGTATTTCCTTATTTTCTTATTCATTTCACGCAAACTTGGGAAAAGAATAAATGCAAATGAGGAGAGGCGTCATCGGTGTACAATGGCAGCCCATTGGTTGGTTAGATACAACTGCAGCACTGAGCTTCTCTGACTGGACTTCCCCTCCGTAAAGCAGTCTAGCAATGGCGAGTTACAGAAGCAGACAGCCACCGTTTCCTGTTTTGGACTTTCAGAATAAAAGCTTGCTTCTCGACGCCGCAGTGTGTAGAGACGCAAAGTTCGCGCTGTTGCTCTTGTTTTGAAAATAAATACCTTCGTGTCTTTGAACGGACGTGAAAGCTTTATGGAAGCGTCCGTTTGTTTTGGTGAAGCAGAGGGAGCAGCACGTTCCGTCTCAAACTTGTCCTAAATGCTGATAAAACAAAATCGTTCTTTATTTTAGCAGGTCGTTTTCGTAAATGAGCCCATGAGGCTCAATAAGATTTACCTGACTAAATAAAGGTTGAATGAATACGAAACTGAAGTTAGCTTCCGATTCCAGTATGCTGGTGAAGATTCTCAGTCGTCCAGGACATGATAAAATCAAAAAAGGCCTTTTTTGACTTCCGATTCCAGCTTCCAATTCGGCAAATGACTAAAGGGATATTACAACTAATTTTTCAGTACCTTGAGCGGGTTTAATCTGCTCTAGCTCAAAAACTACAACACCTAGACTCTTCAAACCAGGACTAGATTATTCTACACTAATAGAAGGATATATAAAACTAAGTTTGAGCTTTGTGAAACCTTTTTCTGATTTGTGAAACTTCAACAAAGTTTTTTTTTTTTATCATTTTTAGGCTACTGCACCATATTAGACCTGGTCCAGCTCAGAAACCACAACACCTGGACTCTTCAAACCAGGACTATATTATTCTAGACCAGGGGTCTGCAACCTGCGGCTCTGGAGCCACATGCGGCTCTTTGGCCCCTCCGCATTGGCTCTTGCAAGTTTTGACCAAAATTAACATAAACTGAATTTTATAGGATGTTATACTGTACCCAAAACAAACAAAAAAAGTAGTTTTAGCAGTTTTCCTGTAATTTAATTTGCAAATATGTGGATACTAGTACATAGAATAAATTATACTCGCTTTAACTTCATGCTTTATTTCTTCTAGGATACTCATAGCCTGGTTAAAACCAGACCCTGTCCTTCACTTCGCTTCAGAGAAGGGTCTGGACTTTCTCCATTGACAACCAATTCTTGCTGGAGGCGTGGCCTCTGCTGATGGCTGCTCCCCCGTGGTCTGCTGAACTTGACTTCAGCTCCGCCTCCTGCTGAATTTTCTCTCGCTCCGTTGCATATTGTGTTTATATGTTAATAAAACGTCCTAATAAAATAAAATAAAACCATGGATCGCTGGTCCAACACACCAGAAGACCAGGAAATCTGATGGGACTCGGGCAGCAACTTAAAACCTGACTTTAATTCTCTCGTGACAACCTGAGGCATTTCCTTGTTCAGCGGAGGGAGAGGAGGAGGAGGAGGAGGAGGAGGAGGAGGAGGGAGCGAACACTTGACTTTTGGGAAAAAAAACAAAAGAAAACTCCAGATAAGGGATTAAGAAGGGGAAATTAATAAATTTGTGTCACATATAAAACAGTCCTGCATCGCTTTGAATGAGAACATGCGGCTGCTCGCTGGCTGCGCGCTGGGACAGGTGGGGGCATTTCCTTATCAGCGGAGGGAGAGGAGGAGGAGGAGGGAGCGAACACTTGACTTTTGGCCAAAAAAACAAAAGAAAACTCCAGATAAGGGATTAAGAAGGGGAGATCAATACATTTGTGTCATTTATACAACAGTCCTGCATCGCTTTGCATCGCTTTGAATGAGAACATGCGGCTGCTCGCTGGCTGCGCTGGGACAGGTGGGGGCGTAGGTTAGGGGCCAAAAACTCTGCCCCTTCTGTTCTCTGATTGGTCCGGTCAAAATTCTACCGGAGAAATCGTTGTCTATGAGAGAAGTCCCAGACTGTGCAGTGAAGGGAAATGAGAATTGAGCGGAGCTGTGCAGGAAGGCGAGGGCCAGGCTAGGATACTCACTTTCTCCACAATAAAAAAAAATGCATGAGCCTAAACAGTTCATTGTTTTAGTTTTATAAATATTGGCAAAATAATGTTTTTTTTTTGTTTGTTTTTTTACAAGAATCCAGTCTTCTCTGATAGACTTGCAACCTGGATACTGGCACCAATGACCCCCTACAACCTGAAAAGTAAGAAGCGAGTAAAGATAACGGATGGATGGATGGATGGATGGATGGAATGCCATTTTTTCTTTTGTCTCAAAAATAAATGTTAACAACCATTGGATGTTTTTAGTTTTATAATTTCACGCCTACTGGCCAGAAACGTAAAGTGGCCCATGGGCCACCAGTTGAAAATGACAATTGTAGCAGGTTTTGCGGCTCTGGACATGTTTAATTTAGTGAACGGAAGGGACAGAAATGGCTCTTTTGATCCTAAAGGTTGCAGACCCCTGTTCTAGACTAATAGAAGAATATATAAAACTAAGTTTGAGCTTTGTGAAACCTTTTTCTGATTTGTGAAACTTCAACAAAGTTTGTTTTTCATCACTTTTTAAACCACTGGACAATATTAGACCTGGTCCAGCTCAGAAACCACAACACCTGGACTCTTCAAAAAACGTTTGTCAACCTGAAGCAAAGTTGACACCCACACTGCAAATTATATGATGCTTGCCAAGATTTAAAATGTTATTTTTAGACAAGCTAGATAATTTGCCTTGTTTTAAAAACAGTTTACTTGTTTTTAAGTCTTGATTTTAGTCTTTAATCTTAAATCAAGTATAATTATATAATAATGTCTCTATTAGTCCAAAAATCTTAAAATGTAAAGAATAACTCTTAAATTAGTCTAAATTAGGGCTCTCATCAGATCTCTAAAATATATAACTTGTTTTAAGATCGAATAGCAAACTCAATTTGCTTGATTTAGGAAATTCACAAGAGATATGCTGAAAACACAATTTATTCAATATTCAACTTCAAAGCGAAAACATTTAACCATAATTTATGGTACAAATCTCCATTCAGACAACTGTCTCAACATGCCAGCATTATTGTGGCAACACAAATACTCTGACAATGGTTTAGAAAACATTTGAAAACCAATATTTGTCATCTGATGTCAAAAAACTGCACTGAGCCAAGATGTTCATCCCTAATTTAAAGGTGATTTCTATGGGAAATTATATCACACAGACTATATTTTAATGTCACAAACAAACGGTAACGGAAACTAATAGAGAAGGAAGTATAATCAATGAGCTCATGGACTAATTCTGTAGCTTGGGTAATCGTGGGCACAGCTACTTCATACGCCAGCAAGTCTTGATTGAAATTCAAAGTTTCATATTGCTAGAACTCAAAAGCAATAAAAGAGGAATCAATCAAATATATTTTTTTGTCAGTCCAAACGATGGGAAATTGCCATCCACATCTGCAATCATAGACTTATCAGTAATGTACTTATTGCCATTTAGAACATACCATTTCACAGAGATGACAGATTGCATGACTTCTATTTCAAAAAAGTATTTGACTTTTTTTTTTATATATTCAATATTTTTAACAGCTGATACAGGACCAGATTTTTTTCTTTTGCAAAAAGAGGACGTTCAGTCCCTAATTCATTCTGCCAACACTCAAGAAACTGGTTGTGGTTTGCTAGTGATTTACAAACATTTTAAATGTTAACTTAGAAGCCCACTGTTTAAAATATGAGTGCTTGGCCTCAAAGCGCGTACACATACTCCTTATTAAAGGTCCAAGGGATAAGATTTGACTGGGAAGATGTAACATATAATGTTAATTAGGTATTATATTGGCTTCAGGGAAAAGTTTTAAATTGATACATATGTTTTTCTATCATACTTCTGAGTTGCAACACAGTTTTTAAAGAAATAATGAGAGCAAGAACTATTATCAATTAATTTCTAATAAATGCAACATATTCATTGTCCACATTATACAAAAGTAAAGGTAGTATTTTTAAAAGAATTAACATCTGTCCACAAGATTGCTTCAATTTGTTGTTGTTAGTTGCTAAAGTGCCAAAACAGATCATACACCTCCAGAGCGCCATCGTGAACTGTTTGTGCCACCCCGCGTCTCTGTGTAACTAGGCAACGGACGAGAGGCATCATGGGAAAGGTAAGCGATTAAAATATAAATATATATGTGTAACAGTTGTGGACCCGTCCTGTCATAATCACACTCTCAGAGGCCAGTGGGTTGGATGAAGTAGTTCTTTACTGCAAAATGAGTGGTTCACAGCACAAAGAAACTGTAGTTAGCTCCTCTACTGGTGTGGCCATCACAACAGAGAGCTGACCAACTGTGTGTAAAACTTTTCTTACAACAATTTCAGACAATACTGTACTCTTTTTAACATATGATCGTATAGTGGTTTCAAAATTACAAAAATTAAGACCTTAAAAAAAATCAAACTATACATTTACTTCCTGTTTTATGATATAGCATAAACCCTAAGCTGAAAAGTTTAAAACGCTTTAACATGGATTTAATGTAATCTGGTTTTAACCCTATTTTAGCTTAACATCCTTTTTCTCCTTTTATTAGTTTTTATAAATGAAATAAGAAAATAGAAAAATAAATACAGACAACGGTCAAAATGAAATATTAAATTATTCTACAGCGCCCTCTGATGGTTCACAAAAAATAATAGTTCACGTTGTGTCATAAATGAAATAAGAAATTATAAAATTAAATACAGGCAGCCGTCAAAATGAAATATTAAATTGTCTTACAGCACCCTCTGGTGGTTCACAAAAAAATAGCAGTTAACGTTGTGTCGTCATGGCAACAACCAGCCGTTACTGTACAAGATATAACCGTTAACATAACGGACTTAACTCTGAACATTTTATATAACAAATTACCTGCAAAATGAGTGGTTCACAGCACAAAGAAACTGTAGTTAGCTCCTCTACTGGTGTGGCCATCTAGAGAAAGTAGCATTTATGAATTTATTCTCTTATGAGCAACTCATACAAAACCAAACTTGTATCAACAGTTTTCTATCAAAGGTTATGTAGCAACACAATGTTGATGCATAACTCTGTATATTACAATAAACTGTATACTGTATTATGATAAATTTCACATTAGCTTTGTAGCATACTTAATGATACTTTTGTAAAATAACCGAACTGTATGACTTACCACAACAGAGAGCTGACCAACTGTGGGGAACTTCCGGTTTTACGTCATATTTATAGCCAACCAGTAGAGGGCGCTTATAAACCACACACTGCAGGACAACTATAATACATATTTTAGCAAGAATTTCACTACAAAATAATCAAAGTGTTTATACCTGTTACATACACCCCCCTGAAATTCTGCTAAATATGAAGAGTAATTCCTCAGACCAAACAAAACAAAGCAAAAAATAAAATGGGTGTATGCAGTAAAGGTAAAAGCAAACAAAAACTGTAATATTGTACCAGGAACAAAACTGGGTATATCTGTCAGTTCAAAAACTCTCCCATAAAGGAGTATATAAAGAAAGGAGGCGATCAAACTCCTAACTAAACACAGACTCAAAGGTGCCTGTTACACCCCTGAATTGTAAACACTGTTCCTGTAACCTCAAAAATACTACTCAAGCATTCTCTTGAATAGCATACACATAACCCCGTTACAATACTTAAACTGAAAGTGCACTTGAAAAGAACTGAATCAGGGAACTAACTGACACAGCGGATAAAGAAGCCTCATTGACTGCATGATCATTCATCTCACAAACAAGACGTTTGGGGGGCTTGATTGACCCACGGTCCCTAAGAACATGACGTTTAGGTAGTGTGGAAACAACCTGAAGTCTGGAACCTGGAATAGAAGTGTCTGAACAGTCACCTTCCAGAGCAGTTGTTACAGGGGTATCATTGTCTAGAGGATTGTCAATAGGATGGGATAAGTCTGTGAGGACATTGTCAGGAGAGGACATGTCTGGGTAATGTCGAGAGTCTTCCACTTCGTCAACTGTTGAGTGGGCAATATCATGGACAGGGATTAGATGACTGGTTGGATTGGATGTGGCAATCGTGAGATGGTCAGACTGGGTGGCACTGGATCTCCGGTCAAATGAGTCGCCATCTTCTGAAAGGATTCCATCATCGCCAGTCTGCATTAGCCAGTTGACTGTGCGAACATCACTGTCTTCCATTATGTCAGGTACATTAGGGCGTAGACCACTACCATGTGTAGCGGCATCACTGACAGAGTGCACAGATTTACAGTCCTCATCATCCTCGCAGGGCAAGAAGCTAACAGAGAGTAGCAGGTTCCTGTGGACAACTCTCTCTCTACCTGTTAGAACATCCTTGACTCTGTAGACATTGATATCTGGCTTGACTGACACAACCTCATAAGGGGTAGACTCCCATCTGTCCGCAGTCTTTCGTTTACCCGGCACACCTCTGTTGGCGATTAGTACTCTGTCCCCAACAACGAGAGGTGAACCCTTGACCTTGCGGTTGTACAACCTGGCATGACGAGCCTGGGCTTT
>JBBPBX010045966.1:7973-26783 GCA_038048925.1 Garcialebias charrua | reverse complement strand
AACCATTTAGAGAAGTCAAGGTCGAGAGCTTCAGATCTTTTTGTAAGATATTCCATGAAGCAGGAGCGGAGTAGGAGAAGGCCCTTTTTCCAAGTTCAGTCCTCACTGACGGAACACTGCAGGTAATCATGTCCTGAGAGCGCACACTGTAGCTGCACTCACGCAAAGACATGTAGGAGGAGATGTATGAGGGCAGCAGACCAAGAAGTGATTTAAAGATGAAAATGTACCAGTGGAAGAGTCTGCGTGAGGTTAATGATGTCCAGTTAACCAGTGAATACAGGGTGCAGTGGTGGGTACGATAATCACAGCCAGTTATGAATCTTAGTGCACCATGATAGACAACATCCAACATCCGCAGGGTGCTTGTAGGAGCATTCATGTAGAGAATGTCACCGTAATCAATGGAGGGAAGGAAAGTCACAGATACAAGGCGTATTCCTAGCATTCAGTGTTAGACATGATTTATTTCTGAAAAAGAAACCCAGTTTAACTTTCAGTTTCTTCACTAGGTTTTCCACGTGGAGTTTAAAAGAGAGATGTGAATCGACCAGGATACCCAAATATTTATATGAGTCAACAAACTCAATAGGGACACCATTTGATGATAAAATCAGAGGAAGATCTGCTGGGACCGACTTCCTACTTGAAAAAAAAACATCCCTTTTGTTTTATCAGCATTTAGGACAAGTTTGAGATGGAACAAATCTGACTGGATGATGTCAAAAGCGGATTGTAGTAACTGGAAAGCCTTAGCTACTGTTTTAGCTTGGCAATAAACAACTGTATCATCAGCATAGAAATGTAAGGATGCATCAGGGATGCAGTGACCTACATTAGCTATGTAGATTGTAAAGAGAGTTGGTCCTAAAACTGAGCCTTGTGGTACACCATTTTTAACTGTTAAATAGCTGGAAGAAGTACCGAGATTTTGGGAGTTATCGCTGTTCCAGTCAAGACACACAAAGTTCACCAAGTGTCTCCCGTAAATTAATCCGTAAGGAGAAGGTCCTCGCTGCTGCGAGGCTGCAGCGAGGCTGTACAGTTGAAGCTCCGCTCCATCCGCCAGAAGAGGGTCCCGTTGCCGCCGGTCCCTACGCCGGGGGTCTGCTCGTTTAATTTTTGCCGGCTGCGCGTTGGGAGCGATCGCAAATACACTAAAAATTGAACTAAAACATAAAAATAACAATTATACTTTATTTATAAAGCCATTTAAAAAAAACACAGCTGCAACAAAGTGCTGTACACATGAAATTAAGAACATATAAACAAAAGATGAGATGAAATCATGAAAAACAACAGTCATGTGTTTAATACAGAAGTGGGTTGAGCCTAACCAGGGGTTGCTAGGTGAGGGGCTGGACTCAGGTTGTGGTGGGTTGTCCTAGCGCTTGTGACGTCACAAGCGCGATTGATTTCAAAACGAAACCTAAATTATCACAGTAAAATAAATCTACTTAGAGTAAATAAACCACTGGGTGCATTTTTTTGGCCTTAGGACTGTTTTTTTATGAAGTAAATACCCAAAGTTGAGTAAAAAAACATTAAAAAGTGAATTTTGCATGTGTGGTCCCCTTTAAGAAATAAGGTGGAAGTTCATCTGGACCTGCAGATTTTTTAGGATCAAGATCTTTTAACAGTTTATTTACCTCACTGACTGAGAACGGAGAAAAAGAGAAGGTGTGATTAACTGAGGATTGACTTGTAGGAGGGATTTGATTTGTAGAAGTTTGATTATTAGATGAAGTGGCCGTTTTTCCATTTGTAACTGTGTCAAATAATGAACTAGAAGCAACAAAATGTTTGTTGAAATGAATGAATGTTTCTTTAAATGAAAATAGATGTGACAGCTGATTTTTTCAGTGTAACCCAATTTTATCTTCTCTCCTAGGTGAGCCTGATTTTCAAGGCAGGCTTTGACACTGGCTTCCTCTACATTTTGCACCACATCTACGAGGGTTACGACATGCCCCGCTTGATCAAGTGCTCCCTGCCCCCTTGCCCGAACACGGTGGACTGCTACATCTCCCATCCAACCGAGAAAAAGATCTTTACGCTGTTCATGGTGGTCTCCTCTGTAGCCTGCATTGTCATGTGCATCTGTGAGATGGTTTACCTCATCTTCACGCGGATCCAGAAGACCGTTAGGAAGAAAAGGATGAAGAACCAAATTCGGTTTGCCGAGAGTCACGAGATGACACCGCTGTCACAGCCAAGGTCACTGTGCAAGTCCAAACCCTTAATCAGAGTGGACCCTACAGCGTCAGTTCAGAACCTGAATAACTTCCAAGCTGAAGAGATGCCTGTTAAAAAATTATAATGATGGAGCAGTGGAAAGCTGTCGCCTCCCAGAGAGAAGATCTCCAGGTGGCCTCCTGGCCTTTTTAGATGGAGTTTCATGTTCTTCATGCATGCATGGGTTTTCTCCAGTTTCTTCCAACAGACCAATATTGATTACTCTAATTATGCATAGGTGTAAATTATTGTTTGCCTCTGTTTGGCCCTGTGGTGGAACCTTGTGACCTGTTAAGGGTTCACCCCACATTTCACAGAGTGGATACAGAGGATGGATGGATGATGGATGGATGGATGGATGGATGGATGGATGGATGGATGGATGGATGGATGACTGTCACAAAACTAACCTAAGTACTGAACATGTTTTTATCAGACTTTCATGAAGAACAGGAACTCAATAAAAGAGAGGAACTCCATTTCTGCAGCCATTCATGAACGTTTGGAATTTGCAAATATTCTTCCGTTTCTGAGGAAGCTCACAACTTTCAGCACATCTTGCACTGAAATACTCTTCTAAAACGGGAGAGTGACTGTGGGAGTTACAGGGTTTTGTAAATATTTCTTTCTTTTTGTGTGCGTGTGAATGAACTGTTTTGCAAGATGAGTCTACATTGTAACTATTGTTGTAAATTTTGTATTGCATGTGCCTTTGTTTCAGCTTTAGTTACCTTTAGCTGAAAAGTAATATAAATATGTTGTAGGAAAAAAAAAAAGCTAAAGAAAACATCCAGCAGAAGCGCTACTACGTTTTATTTATTGTAATGACCAATAAAATACATTTTCCAACAATAATTCATTCATTCATTCAACCTTTATTTAGTCAGGTAAATCTCATTGAGCCTCGAGGGCTCATTTACAAAAGCGACCTGCTACAAACTAAAGAATGATGAACAGCAATGATAGAATTTCCTTAAACAACAAACAACAGAAAAACATAAGAGAGAAATACAAAGTGAAATACAAAGTGAAATGCAAAGTATCAAAACTAGCAAAACACCACAAGGTAGATGTACAAAATCAAAAACAAGAACATATCTGCAATGGTTTTTGCCAGGATTCCAAAAGATTCTTAAAACCATTTAGAGAGGTCAGGGTCGAGAGCTTCAGATCTTTTTGTAAGATATTCCATGAAGCAGGAGCGGAGTAGGAGAAGGCCCTTTTTCCAAGTTCAGTCCTCACTGACGGAACACTGCAGGTAATCATGTCCTGAGAGCGCACGCTGTAGCTGCACTCACGCAAAGACATGTAGGAGGAGATGTATGAGGGCAGCAGACCAAGAAGTGATTTGAAGATGAAAATGTACCAGTGGAAGAGTCTGCGTGAGGTTAATGATGTCCAGTTAACCAGTGAATACAGGGTGCAGTGGTGGGTACGATAATCACAGCCAGTTATGAATCTTAGTGCACCATGATAGACAACATCCAACATCCGCAGGGTGCTTGTAGGAGCATTCATGTAGAGAATGTCACCGTAATCAATGGAGGGAAGGAAAGTCACAGATACAAGGCGTTTCCTAACATTCAGTGTTAGACATGATCTGTTTCTGAAAAAGAAACCCAGTTTAACTTTCAGTTTCTTTACTAGGTTTTCCACGTGGAGTTTAAAAGAGAGCTGTGAATCAACCAGGATACCCAAATATTTATAGGAATCAACAAACTCAATAGGGACACCATCAGAGGAAGATCTGCAGGGACCGACTTCCTACTTGAAAAAAACATCCCTTTTGTTTTATCAGCATTTAGTACAAGTTTGAGACGGAACAGATCTGACTGGATGATGTCAAAAGCGGATTGCAGTAACTGGAAAGCCTTAGCTACTGTTTTAGCTTGGCAATAAACAACTGTGTCATCAGCATAGAAATGTAAGGATGCATCAGGGATGCTCTGACCTACATTACCTATGTAGATTGTAAAGAGGGTTGGTCCTAAAACTGAGCCTTGTGGTACACCATTTTTAACTGTTAAATAACTGGAATAAGTACCGTTGTGCTGAACACATTGCATCCGATTGGACAGATAATTAGGAAGCAGTCGTTGTGCTGTGTTGTTTCCTGAAACCAGATTGATGGAGAGGTAAGATGTTAAATGAGTCCAGATAATTTTTGATCTATCAGTTTTTCTAGAACCTTGGCTAAAATGCAGAGTTTAGAGATCGGTCGATAATTGTTCAGTGAGGTGGGGTCACCTCCCTTCAGCAAAGGAAGAACAAAGGCTGTTTTCCAAGCATCCGGAATGGTGTTTTGGCTTATGGACAGATTAAAGATGTGGGTCACAGGGACTGTGATGATATGAGCAGCCAGCCTTAAGAAATAAGGTGGAAGTTCATCTGGACCTGCAGATTTTTTTGGATCAAGATCATTTAACAGTTTATTTACCTCACTGACTGAGAACGGAGAAAAAGAGAAGGTGTGATTAACAGATGGTTGACTTGTAGGAGGGATTTGATTTGTAGAAGTTTGATTATTAGATAAAGTGGCTGATTTTCCGTTTGTAACTGTGTCAAATAATGAACTAGAAGCAACAAAATGTTTATTGAAACAGTTCAGGATCTCGTGCTTATTTGACACAGGAACAGAGTCAACAAGAAATTGTGATGGGAGGTCAGATGATTGGGGGGTGCCTGAGAGAGATTTGATGGTTTTCCAGAATTTTTTAGGATCGTTTAGATTTTTGGAGGTCTGAGATAAGAAGTAGTTACGTTTTGCGGCTTTGATGGCAGTTGTGCATTTATTCCTCAGCTGCCGAAATTTCAACCAATCAGTGTCTGAGTGTGATTTTCTTGCTGCGGCCCAAAGATGATCTCTCCTGTGCAGGAGGTCAGCTAGTTCAGGAGTAAACCAGGGGCTGTCACGGCCCTTTATCCTGAACTGCAGGAAAGGAGCGTGTTTATTTACAAAGTAAATGAAACTGTCATGAAAATAATTCCAAGCGGTGTTCACGTCGTTGATTAGTAGAATACGTTGCCAATCAAAGTGGGATAGATCCCAGAGGAATGACTGTTCACAGAAACGTTTCAAATCCCTTTTTTGAACTATTCTGGGCTTAGCAGGTGGAAGTTTAGTGGATCTAGCTGCTATTATGCTATTATATTATAATGCAGTATTTTTTTGTAACATTTCACTTTGTTGTTAAAAAGTAGTGTTTTATAAATGACAAAAAACACGAATGAACCATCACAATGACACAAAATGAGTGACTCATCAACAAAACAGTTGATTTCACATCAAGACAAGGATGGGCTGCTGTACCTACGTCATCACTGTTTCCACTTTACTGTCCAATCAGAAGCAGGAGTTACGCCTACGGCTTTGATTGACAAACCGATGCACCAATAACCGCTCTGAACAAGCCACCCTGTGTACTTGTAGTGTACGGATGCTTTGTGGAGGAAGTGAAGTCTGTCAAACAAATCATGAGTTTCCACTACGGTCAGGTATGAAAACTTCATTCTTTGTGTAGTTTGTGTCGGTCATCCTGGCATGTAAAATTAGTTTCATTTGTGTATGTGTGTTTTTTAGGGGGGGAAATGGTAACGTTAGCTGTTGCTATAGCTAGCAGAGTCGGCGGTGTTCTGTCAAAAATTGTTGACTATTTTTGCCTGAAATGTTCTGTCTGTCTTCAAATAATATCTCCATTGTTGAAATCTCTACTCAATGAAGAATAAATTATAGACCATTATTAATTTTAAATCACAGTCGTGATAAGTAGTTTTCGTTTAGAAGGCAAAATTAGGCGTAAAATTTTCTGGGGTTAAGAAAGTTGTTGCCACGGTGTTGCGTGAAAATGTGTCCCCCGCTACAAAATCGGGTCTCCTCGAGTTTCTTTCTGTTTTCTCTTTTACTTTTTGTTGTTTTTAAGCACTATATTTTTTATACAAAAACTGTTTTTGTGTGCTTTTGGCCTTTTCTTAAGCGGCTCTCTGAATGCTGAATATTACAACTAAAAATAATGTCTCCTCATCGCAGGAGGAAAATAAAAGCTCACATTTCAAATGCACACAGGTAATGATGCTTCATGGCGATCATATCATCTACTGATAATTGTATTCTTTAATGCCCAAATGTGCACGTTTAATCGGATAAAACACGCTGATGGTTGTAAACCTTTTAGACCAAAGATAGGTGGGGAAACTAATTTCGATACAACACCGGAGCCTTCATTCTGTTTAGAAAATAAAATAAAATCCTCATTTTATTAATGCTCAGTATTGTAGCATTATATGATGAAGCGGGTACATTTTTATTTATTTATTTTTTGCAAAAGCCATATTAAATTTTTATTATTTTTAATTGCCCTATTCCAATTTGTATGTTGCAGATAACTATACTATAAGTAATTTCATAAAAATCTGGAACTACACATAACTTCTGCCTAAAAGAGTAATTTGAAATAATTTCATAGTCAGAGCTTAATATGAATCTAATTAATGTTTTATTACTTTTGAGTTTTGTCCCTTTTTTAACCAACTTCAGGTTTTGTTAATGGTCTGAGACTAGCTGTGTATGTTTTATGTTGCTCATCACTCTTCCAACAATTCTCTATTATCACAAAGCTGACAAGTTTTTAATCCTTTTTAAAGTGTATAATAAGTAAATACCTTTTTTTTTTTATTTTACACTTGATTCTTTCAGCAACAACAGCCTTTCTGACGTACAATCCTGGAATAACTTCAGCTGCTGTCCTCATCTTTTTAGCTGATGTTTTCAGACTCGGTCAGGTTTAATGAAGAATGTCAGTCATTTTCAAGCCTCTCAACACATATTTGAACTAGTTTGAAACCAGATACCATCTCAAAGTTTTATTTAAAGCTGTTCCTTTGTGGTCTTGGTGATAAACCTAAATACTTTCCCCAACTACTTTGTAAATTTCTGTATTCGTCTTTTCTTCCCTATTGTCTTGTCGGCTCCTGCTATTGCAACATCCCAGTACTGTATAATTATTCTGCCATCATCGTGTTTGATTGTAGGGACAAATAAGGCAAAGATTCACCTTGTGGCTTTTTGTTATACAACAACAAAAAGAAAAACGTGAACGGAGGTATAATGTTTTTGTCTTGTGTGCGTCTGAACTGCCAAATAGCTCTGGAACAACTGAACAGATTTTAATGAAACCCTAGTAACTGATAGGTTGAACAAACCCAGTTCAAGATGGCAGCTACAGCTACTCAACATCTTCCTATAAATGGCTTTAACTCAGTCAGTTTTACAGATGTTGAGCTAGTATTTGGTGTTGAAGTAGCTGAGAGTCATCCTCAACACATACTCTGAGCACTAACGCAGTTCACGAGATCTCACATTATTGTGTGAGATCACGGAAAACATCCTTTACGAGGTTCGACCAAAATGCCTGTAACTCCATCCCTTTTCATCATAAGTTGATCTCAGCATGACAGGGAGGTATGTGCATCAGCTGGCTTGATTTGAAGGGAATTTAACAAATAATGCTTAATAATAATAATACGGTAATAATAAATTATTTGTCACTTGATTTAACTCTTTCTGTATTCCTTGTTTATTGCTGCAGGGCTATCCAGGAGGAGGCAACCCACCAGCGGGTAATCCATACGGAGGAGGCAACCCACCAGCGGGTAATCCATACGGAGCAGGCAGGGGTGCTTATGGGTCTCCCTCAGGACCATATGGAGGTAGTGCAGGTTCAGCAGGAAGTCCCTATGGTGGTTATGGAGCCCCAGGTCACAATGGGCATTATGGGCCTGGACCTACTGCTGCACCTGGAGGTTACGGGGGACAGCCTGGACCTACTGGTGCCCCTGGAGGTTACGGGGGACAGCCTTACAGAGGACCCCATGCTCCTGCAGGTACGATGGGGTAAAGCTGCAGAACAGCACGTGTGCAAGTAACAACAGGCACATTTAGTCCTCAATTAGTCTGCGTCTCATTCCTTTTCCTCCTTTGGTTTTCTTTCCACCTCTGTTCCTGGTGGGATGATGGATGTAAACAACTTGAGCTTCCCTGACATTCATGTGGAGACGGGGCTCCGTTTGTGCCCCACAGCTGGACTACACAGCTGGAGTAATGACTCTGCTAACACTAAGTGAGAGACGGAGGAGAGAGCACCGTGTGTGTGTGTGGGTGTGTGCCTCAAGTCAGAACCTGAAAGTCTGTGTTTCCATCACTCCACCCCCACAGGGACAGACATCAGCACCTGAAGTGTCACCCGCCCTTCTCTCCTTTCATTTTCCTGGCCATCAACCATCCCTCTGCTCCTCTCACAACATATTTTCTAAGACTCTTTTCTTTCCCTCCATGTGTTCAGGTAATGGCCTCTTGACCCGACAACACCTCTCTCTGACTGAATGATATTTCTAAGACTTGTGCTGCTCTTCATATTATTTATTACTGCTCTGAGTTCATATGTAGCAACAGCGGAGAGGTAAACCTTCAGGAAGGTTTATTAGGACTGTAAGAAATTAAGAAATCTTTGTCACTTCCTTTATTTGGCCTTAGATATAACCCACTTCACAAACCTTCAGGAAATTAATGAGTCTTAAAGGTCCACTGACATTATCTTTGAACTTTGCATAAAATGATACAAGATATATATCTTGTATCATTCAACTATGTTCGTTTTTGCAAACAAAATGATAAATTAATGAAAATTCCTTTCAAACTGAGTTTAAAATTAAAAACCGTGTTTCTTCATGGAAAATCCGACTACACGCGAATGCAACATCTGTGACGTAGGAAGGAGGACCTTCAGTCTGCGTGCTAGGATAACTCATAACGTATTCTCTGCCAGATCGCCTTTTTTTTGTATAACTTGAAAAATGCCGGTACGTTGTGTCGCATTTGGGTGTTCTAATATCATCAGTGAACAAGTGAGCCTTTTCACTTTCCCAAAAGATGTAAGACCTTCGTCAAGAATGGAATAAATAAAGCTGCCCCCCCTCGGAGCTCCCTCGCTTCCTGAAAAGGTAAGACTAAAAAATACGGGTGCAGACCTAAATTAGAACCTGCTGTTTCTTGTTCATCTAACTTTCTGCTTCCCAAACTGAAGACAAATCGCTCAAATCTTAACTTAGATTGATAATTTTGTCGTTTTATTTCTTGTTCGCCAGGAATATGTAAAAGGGGCGTTCTAAAGACGTTCTTGCAACGTCACAGATGTTGCGTTCGCGTGTAGTCAGGATTTTCCAAGAAGAAACACGTTTTTTAATTTTAAACTCAGTTTGAAAGGAATTTTAATTAATTCAACATTTTGTTTGCAAAAACGAACATATTCATTCAACCTTTATTTAGTCAGGTAAATCTTTTGAACCTCAAGGGCTCATTTACGAAAGCGACCTGCTAAAACTAAAGAACAATGAACAGCAGTGGTAGAATTTCCTTAAACAATAAACAATAAACAAACAAACAATAAACAATAGAAAACAAAAGAGAGAAAAAAAAAGTTTTTTTTTTTTTTTTTAACAAAGTATCAAAAAACTAGCAAAACATTATAAGGTAGACGTATAAAATCAAAGACAGGAACAAATCTGCATTGGTTTTTGCCAGGATTCCAACAGATTCTGAAAACCATTTAGAGAAGTCAAGGTCGAGAGCTTCAGATCTTTTTGTAAGATATTCCATGAAGCAGGAGCGGAGTACAAGATATATATCTTGTAACATTTTATGCAAAGTTCAAAGATAATGTCAGTGGACCTTTTAAAAATGTCAGGATTAGAAAAGATGGAGAGTAACTTGAGTGTTTACTGACAAAAATATGAATTACTCGTCTTTCTCCTTCTTATGATCCATGTTCCTCCTCTGTAGGGAACGTCCCTCCCGGTGTCAACCCAGAGGCGTACCAGTGGTTCAGATCCGTCGACACGGACCAGAACGGGTCCATCAACCTGAACGAGCTGAAACAGGCTCTGGTCAACTCTAACTGGTCCACCTTTAACGACGAGACGAGCCTCATGATGATCAGTAAGTTTAAAATAAATTTAAAAAATAAGTCTGTTCTGTTGAAATTTGTTTCTTGGGGCAGATTCACGTGAATGTTTACCTTCTGTCGGTGTCTTAAATGACTGCTTTGAACAGAAAAAAGGAAATTATCAAAAGATAAAAAGAGGATGGCGTTTTTTTTGTTTTGTTTTTTTAAGGCAAGAACATTTATTATAAAAGAAAGACTTTCTTCTTTTAGTTCTTTTGTTAGCTGTGAGTTTATCCTTAAGAGTCATAAACACTAATTTTATTCACAAAGTAACCATATGAAATGTTGAAACAAAAATATTGAACAGTTTGTAGGAAAATAAACAAGGTAATTTTGAATTTTATGTGGATTGATATTTATTTATTTTATTGATCCCAGGGGGAAATTTGAGGCATTTAAAACATTTATATATATTTATTTATTTGTATGTATATTTACGTACCATAATATATTAATAATAATAATTCAAAAGAACACATTTCAAAAGAGAAATCAAGAAGCATAAAATAAAAAAAACTTTATTTAAGAACATGTTTTCCAGTGAATTGAGTTGATTGACAGCAGATGAATGAGGATTGTGGATAAAATCAGTGTTAGAGCGGCTGAGTCTCTCAGATGTAAAGATGGGTGGAGGTTCAGCAGTCTGCAAAAACTGCATCTGAAAGTAGAGGAACAATTTCAGAATAAACTTTTCCTTAATGGAAATCTGGGTGACTTTAAATGTCTTTAATGTCTTTATCTGGCTTTATTATTTGAATGTCTTTAAATGTAAATATTTTATGTTAAATGTTTTAAGTATCTGGACGGAGCTCAGAGGACAAGACTACAAGTCCATTTGGAAGAAAATCAAAGTTGATACTGGTTTTAAAGCAGGTAGAATCCATTAAAAAAGATTGAGTGCTGTTGAGCAGGTAGAAGCCTCCGTCAGTCCAGAATGAACGGTTCTCCTCCAGAACCTCAGCTCTGTTGTTAGAGAGACTCTAACTTAGAAAGACTCGTGGAAGCAGCTTTTAAACATGTTGCTGCTCCAACATTTAAATGGTCTGCTTGTGTCGTAGTGTAAACATTTAGTGTTTCCTCCATCCACTGGGAATAAAAGTGTTTCTGTTTTTCCTCAGACATGTTTGACAAGACGCGGTCGGGTCAGATAGACCTGTTTGGTTTCTCAGCTCTGTGGGACTACCTGCAGCAGTGGAGGGGGCTGTTCCAGAACTACGACCGGGACCGCTCCGGGTCCATCAGCAGCACTGAGCTGAGCCAAGGTAACCGCCATGTGATTGTTAGCGGCACATGCTGCAGGACATGTGGGTGTTTCACTTAGGGGTGCAAATCTCTCAATGTCTGGCGAATCGATTCGATTCCGGTTTTTGGTGTCACAATTCGATTTAAAATCGATTTTTCGATTCAGAAACGATTTTTTTTTATTGAAATGGTCATAAATTTAGCTTCAGTTACGGTATGTAACTGACGAGCTGGAATAAATAAACAACAATGTAAACAAATAGAACATTTGTTTAAAGCTGCAGTATGTAGCTTTTTTTATGAACATATTTCTTCACTCTGTCACTACCTCCTGACAGACTGATGTTAGCCAGGTAATCTCTGAAAAAAAAATATATATATTGTCCCCTTGCTTCTCCAGGTGGTAAATAAGCATTTCTAAAAAGAAAAGGTGACCCGCCATTTTCCAGCCAATAAAAACAGAGTTTGTAACCAGCCAATAAAAACAGAGCTTGAATTTGAATCAGCCAATAAAAACAGAGCTTGAATTTGAAATTCAACAGACCACAAGGGGGCAGAGCCACATATGGCTCTGAGGGGGAGGGATCAGAATGCTTTGCCTGTTGAAAATATTTCTAACTGCTGCAGTTCTACAGAAACTGCATACTGAACCTTTAAAGCAATAATTGTAGGTTCCTTACTGTATGAAATTGTTTGCATCGTTTGATATTCATACCAAAAATAGGAACAAATAATACAGGAGTGCATAAAATTCTGTAACTTAAATTACCAGTATTAGCTTAGTTGCCTGTATTTCTCAAACAAAATAAAAATCTAGGAACAAATAACTCATCCATCCATCATCTTTACCCACTTCTTCCTGTTCGAGTCTCGGGGGTCAATGTGTCCATGTCCAGCTGTGTGAGAGGTGGGGGACACCTGGACAGGTCTCCAGTCCATCACAGACAAATAATTTAAAATATATAAATATAAAAGTGAACAGACTTCAGCCTACCATAGTGCATTAACATTTAAAGTCCCACTGACATGATTTTTAAAATTTTCATAAAATGGCTCAAGATAAATATCTTCAACTATGTTCTTTTTTGCAAACAAACTTATAAATATGTTTAATTTTGATTTAAAATTGATTTTAAACTTTGCGCCATGTTTATTCATGGGAAACCCGATTGCAAACAAACTTATAAATATATTTAATTTTGATTTAAAATTGATTTTAAACTTTGCGCCATGTTTATTCATGGGTAGGGATGGGAACCGAGAACCGGTTCTGTTAGAGAACCGGTTCTTAAAAGTCCAATTCCATGGAATTGTAGGATGCTTGTCTTAACGATTCAGCTTATCGGTTCTGCAGACTCCTGGTGGTGACGTATTTAAGCGCTGACATCACAGACATGCGCCGCGCCCGAGTGGTGGTGGCGTGGTGGTGTCTAAAAAAAATAAATATTTCTTAGCTGACTTCATAGCAGACGTCCTTCTGAGCTTAACGAAATGTTCAAATCAGCTGGATTTAAAAAAAAAAGTTCGCGGAATTTTAGGCAGGCGCCAGGCGGGTCAAACCGGACGCTTTCTTTCTTTAAATTTAGCTAAATAAACGCTTAAAAAATATATTTCTTAGCTGACTTAATAGTAGACGTACTCTTGAGTTTAACGAAATGTTCAAATAAGCTGGATTTTTTAAAAAAAGTTCGCTGATTTTTATGCAGGCGCCAGGCGGGTCAAACCGGACGCTTTGTTTCTTTAAATTTAGCTAAATAAACGCTTAAAAATATATTTCTTACCTCACTATAGCAGACGGGCTCCTGAGCTGAACCAAATGTGAAATCAGCTGGATTTAAAAAGTCTTTTTTCGTACACAGCAAGTAGAAACTTCTGGAAGTGGCCCCTCTTCCTCTTCACTCTCTGAGTCCTCTGCTGGCTGCTGCCTACAGCGCCTCTAAAGCGGCCGAAACTGGTACTGCACCATTTTCGCCAAAAATGAAAAACGAAGAATCAGAGCGAAAAATGGGTCTAAAAATATGGGAAAAAATCCATAAATAAATTCTTTATGAACACAAATGGTTTACTATATTTTATTACCCAAATGAGAATTGATAACAGAATTGATAAGGAATCGAATCGATAAATGACATCGATAAAGGCATCGATATTGATTATCAATTCCCATCCCTATTCATGGGAAACCCGATTACACGCAAATGCACCATCTGTGACGTAGTGTGCGGCAGAGGGCTCTGGTCTCTTTAATAGCGGACAATTTAAAACCCGACAAATTTAGCAATCTATGTTAAGATTTGAGCTATTTGTCTTCAGTTTGGGAAGCAGAAAATAGTTTGGGTGATGGAAGAAGAAACAGCAGGATCTAATTTAGGACTGCAGCCATATGAGACTCACCATTCAGCCTGAACTTCAGGTGGAGCGAGGCGGGTGTCCGAGTGGTGCAGCTTTGTTGCATTCTTGACAAAGTATTTCATCTTTTGGGAAAGTGAAAAGGCTCACTTGTTCACTGATGATATTAGAACACCAAAATGCGACACAACGTAACAGGACTCTGCCGCACACTACGTCACAGATGGTGCGTTCGCGTGTAATCGGATTTCCCATGAATAAACATGGCGCGAAGTTTAAAATCACCTGAGAGAGAGACGCACGCACCTGAGAGTTCCGCGTGCAGGCGGGCGTTTACTCTAAACTTGAGAGTGTGTGTTTACTCGGAGTTTAGTCTAAAAAAGCTAAGTCTGGTCCTCTGGACATTCTTTGAGATTAAATGAGTTTTGTAATTTGTAATTAATTATTTATTTGTAATGAGTTTTAACAAGTAGCAATGAGTTTTAACAAGTAGCAAACATTGAATGTCCAGAGGACCAGACTTGGCTTTTTTAGATTTTTCTACCTGGATTATTGAGCATGCATCAGGATACTTGTATTTAGATTTCAGATTTTAATAGCAGAAAAGACATTTGTGCATGAGACATTTCACCTGCTCAGTTTTCTCTGGTTCTGCTGCCCGACACGTCATCCATCTAGAGCAGAGCAGTGCTTCTCCTCCTTATAACAAGGTGGGATTAACTTATTTTGACAAGTGGTCCATGGTAGGTGGTGTGTTTGTGTTGATGGTTTCACCATGTCCCTGCAAACATATAAACAAACATCCCGTTAGCTTAGCATTATTGCATTATTATTAGCCATTTCAGGTTGTTTGTCCAAGAAAAAAATACAAGCTAACATTAGCATCGTGTTTGCATTTGAGCTGACTTACCGCTTTAAGTGGAGTATAACTTGTTAGCTACCTTAATGTTGGTATGAGACGTAGTTTAGTTTTATTTACCTGATAGAGACGGACCCACTCTGTTACTTCTGAGCGAAAATAATCCGGCTGAGCTCATCAAAGACGGATCACATTTTTACTTCACTCTCCTTTGCACGATAAAAAATTATTGCAAGTGCTGCACTGAGCTGACTGGTAATTTTATTAAAGTTAGGCCATGCTTTCCAATAGGGCTGAACGATTTTGGAAAATAATCTAATTGCGATTTTTTTTTTTCTATAAATTGCGATTTAAAATGTGATTTTTTTTTTTTAATACCTTCTCAAGTATTTTTCAACAAACAGAAGCAATAAATCAATCTGTTTTATAATAAACAATGTCAGATTTATTTAAAGCAGAGATTACAATAAAACAAGCAAATGTATGACTTTTCTTTTCACCATGTCTATTTTTTCTTGTTTCATAAACACAATAGTAAACAAGTTGAGTGAACTTCCTAACTACTGTCTGAACTTCACATGACAGTTAATAAATAAATATAAAAAATTAGATATAAAAAATTTAACTTACTGCTTTCCAGCCAGTAACAGCATAAAAAATACAGTGCAAAAAACATAAAGAGAATCTGCTTTAACCAACTCGTTCTGGGAATTCAAACTCTGTGAACACAAAATTATCTAGTATCTGTTCTTATTAAATGTTTTAGATGTTAAAAAAAAAAAACCTCTTGGAACAATAATGTAAACATTATAGTCAGTCAGTATGTAACATCAGGATGCAGAGCCTTGTGAACAGACTCCAACACCTCAAAATCCTGCCAGGTTGGGATAAGGGAGCGTGCATAACGGTCACCTGACAGCACCTGAGAAATGGCTTTGAGTTGTTCTAACACCCTGGAAATCATCATTTCTTTGGATCCCCATCTTGTTGGACATTCAGTGATGAGGCTGTGTTCAGGAAGTTTGAGCTCCCTCTGTGCTTCAGTCATTGCTGCTTCCTTCTTCCAACTGTGGGAGAAGTGCCCTACCAGCTTCTTGCTCTTGGCACTCTGTCATCCTTTAGTGCATGTCCTGTAATACAAAATTAAAAATAAATACACACATCCTCCACTCTCACTCACACGTGCAAAAATTGAGGACCAGAAAAATCTTCTCACTTTGTTACCGTAGTTAAAAACAGTGTACAGTATAGGTTTTAGCTTTTCCCAGTTTGTCAACGTTAAGAGGATGCAAAATGTGATGACTAAATAGCTTCACATTACTGAACATAATAATTAACATTTTTATTTAAAACTGACAATAAAAATGATAGTATAATAGTCGTGACATCACGACCAGGTTTGGTAATACTGTACACGTAATGAGAAAATGCATCACCTCGTCTAAATAGCTACGTTAAAAAATAAAATAAAAAAGCTAACAACCATTAAACACCGCGTTTAAAAAAAAAAAATCAGCTTGCGCGAAACGTGTGTGTTACTGGTTCTGTATTAATTCATATCACTAATGACAAAACTGTTTTTAAAAAAAATCAGATAATGAATGCGCTTTTTCACGCAGAACGTTAGCTTGCTGAGCTAGCTGCTAACAGGGCACCGTCAACAACAGGCCCGGTCACATGACCAGCTCGCGCTCTGTTTATCTCCCGCTGTCTCGGTGTTTCAGCCTCTAAGATCAGATACACGTTTACATGGGCTAACTTACCTGAATTTTTAACTTTTATGACTTCTGTCGAGCCTGAAGCAACTGTGTTGGAGCGCGCGGTGTTGACTTCTCCCCCCTCCCTGCCTGCTCAGTTGCTCCGCTCGGCTCACTCACAAGTCACGTGACCAGTCAAATCGCAGCCTGTGCGATTAGAGAATCGCGTTTTAACATATCGCGATATTATCGCAAATGCGATCAATCGTTCAGCCCTACTTTCCACCAGCTGCAAAAACACGTCTGGTGGATTCTTCTTCGTGTTTTTTTATTATTATTCTTTTGGTTTATTGGCGGGTTGCAAACATCGTTTAGGTGCATACCGCCACCTACTGAGCAAGAGTGTGTAGCTCATGGCATCCTTTCCTTATAAGTGTACAGTATTCTATTTTTAATATTGATGTTTTGTAAATATTTAAACAATGCTTTTCTAATATCATTTATTTTATCCCTATCACCTTCAGTTCCTAATATTCCTCCTAAACTCCAAACTCTCCGTGTCTCTTTGACTTTTTCTTTCAATCTCTCCCTATCATCTGTATATTTAGTGCACTCCATCAGTACATGTTCTACACTTTCTGTATCCCCACATTCCTCACATCTACTGTCATTCCCTTCCACCCCCTCGTGTGCTGCTGGCACCCAACAAAACTGTATATCAATTTAAAAAAATTTTTTTTATTTTTTATTTTTTATTTTTTTTAGACATAGCCCCCCTGGTGGACATTTCACGGGCCGCCACTGGTGTTAATGTTAACCCACCTAGAATATGCTGCTGGTGAAGATTCTCAGTCATCCAGGACATGATCCATTCAAAAAATGTTTAATAGAAAAACGACTGGACTTTATTTGTAACGGAAGGAACGTCTTCTGTTATAAATAAAGTCCAGTCGTTTTTCTATTGAACGTTTTTTTTTTAACCCACCAAGAATATTTAAACGCAATGAACCTTGTGTTCAGCTTTAATGGCTGTACGCCTAAGATTTACAGAAGGAAAAATCTTGACAATAAGGTTGGTATTCAGCGAGCTATGACTGATTAACGCGCAGATACTGTACTTCATTGCACCTGTCAAACAGGTTACGCTTGAGTAGAGCAGGGGACCGGGCAATGCAGGATCTAGCTTTTATATGATATCTGTGGCGCCAACTGCACCTGAACGTAACATCCGCCTGGACGCAACATCCGTGGAAGGGGCCAAGATGGTGTAGTGGCTAAGGCTTTTGACTTGGGACCCGAAGGACGCGGGTTCGCGCCCCGGCCACTACACACCTTGGGGTGTCTATGAGTGCACATCTAATTCTCCAGCTCCCCGAGCGCTGACTACGGCTGCTCGCTGCACCACCTGGTGGTGGTTGGGTTAAAGGCAGAAGACCAATTTCGTCTGTGAAGTATGGGAAACATACACAGATGACAAAATGTGACAAATTAAATTAAATTAAGGGGAGCGTGAAGGGACAAACTACCAACCACTTGTATTTTGCTTTCACTCTGACAGAAAAACAAGCCCCAAAAAAGCGACTAAACGTTCAAAATAAGCCCCCAAACCCTCAACCCGTGACTCACAAATTTTACAAGTGACTGTAAAAGCCCAACGTTGCTTTTAGCAGACTTGGCAACTATGAGCTGGCTACCTAGCTTGCTGTACGGTGGCCTACACGGTCAAAATTCTACGGCGGCCAAACGGACACATAATGCAATATGCAGTACGCTCAGGAGTATGAGCGGGAAAAATATAAAATTAAACACGTTTTAATATCGATTTTTGTGGCTTTTAGAATCGATTCTGAATCGCCAGCACTAAGAATAGATTCTTTAAAAAACAGATTTTTTTTTTCTGCACCCCTAGTTTCACTTCTTGTTTTCTCTAACCCACCCCCAGCCTTAGCCCAGATGGGCTACAACCTCAGCCCCCAGTTTTCAGAGTCGCTGGTGCAGCGTTTCGGCGTGAGGGGCCACGGCATCCAGCTGGACCGCTTCATCCAGGTGTGCACCCAGCTGCAGACCATGACGCAGGTGTTCAGGGAGCAAGACACGAGCAGGACGGGCAACGTCCGCCTCAGCTACGAAGAGTTCCTCTCTGGTGCCATGACAAGGCTCATGTGAGCCCCCTCTACTGGGGGGGTCAGGTCAAGTATGCCAAACCTTTACCAGGAAGTCTGGAGGATGTGGTAACCAGCCGAGGCTTTTTAACGTCACCACACTACTTTTTATGATGTTGACTGTTTATAGAACCAGAGCTGGACGTTGGAACTGGTCCCAGTTTAAAGCCGAGTTAGAACAATGATTCTTTACGGGTTCATGAGAGATGGAGGGAGGAGGACGTGAGCTGCAGCAGAATATTTGTTATTGTTTTTTTAACTTGTTAACA
>JBBPBX010045964.1:0-26784 GCA_038048925.1 Garcialebias charrua | reverse complement strand
GGGGGTGGGTTTCGGGAAGTTACGGGGGTCCCAATAGTCAAAATGGAGGGGTCACTTAAAAACCCCATAGGGATGTATTGGTCGTGGCCCCTATTACCCTTAGAGGTGTTTGTTTAAATACGAAATTCAAAAACATCGGAAAATGACCTTTGACCCAAAATGGCCGACTTTGTTTTTGTTTTGGACCAGGGTTCCAAGAGACTTTTTTGTAGGTCCTGATAATTTACACATGTATACCACGTTTCATAATTCTGGGATAAAGCATGGCTGGGGGCTGATTTTTAAACTAAATTCTAGGGGGCGCTCTGGAAGAATCAGGCCACGCCCACTACATATTGGACTGCAGTCCTGTCGAGGGATGGATAAATATAGATCTTAGTGAATTTGGTGTAGCTGGGAGCTTCTATTAGGAAGTTATTTTAGCTTGATGTTTCATGGAGAATGGCCAGATTTGAGGCTTGGCCACGCCCACATGCTTTGACATAGAAAAATTATTTTGATAACTTTTGACCTTCAATGCCTCAAGATAGTGCTGACCGAGTTTGACGCCTGGATCTCGAAAGCTCTAGGACGAGTTCGCTCAGATATGACGTAAATGAAATAGACCAAATTGTGACTTTGACCTAAGGCCACGCCCACATGCTTTGACATAGAAAAATTCTTTTGATAACTTTTGACCTTCAATGCCTCAAGATAGTGCTGACCGAGTTTGATGCCTGGATCTCGAAAGCTCTAGGACGAGTTCGCTCAGATATGACGTAAATGAAATAGACCAAATTGTGACTTTGACCTAAAATGGCCGACTTCCTGTTGGCTTTGGACCATTGCTCCAAGAGACTTTTTTGTAGCTCCTGATGAGATACACATGTGTACCAAGTTTCATTATTCTAGGATAAAGCATGGTGTCAATAGACCTTTAAATGTCAAAGTTATAGCGTTTCGTTTGTTTCGGCGAGTACGCCAAGTTCACCGCTCCACCACGCCCCCTGAACATATACGAAAAGTCAATTTTTTTGATAACTTTTAAAGGCCCATGCCTTAACTGCATTCTGACCAAGTTTGAAGCCGATAGGTCGAACGCCTGAGAAGGAGTTCGTCAAAGTTCGACATGAGTAAAACTGAAAAATGACCAAAATTTGACCTTTGACCCAAAATGGCCGCCTACCTGTGCATTTTAGAGGGTACCTCCAATGTACTTTTTTTCTTGAATTGGGGAGATCTACATATGTACCGAGTTTCAGATCTGTACGACTTACGGTTTTCCCCAACTCACGTTAGGGGGCGCTGTTGAGCAGTTAGGCCACGCCCACTTGCGATTACACCAGAATCATAAAATTTTAGTTGGGGGACAATTTTGGGTGAAGTTTGGTGAGTTTTTGAATATGTTAAAGGCCCCAAACGGCCGCGCGAAGTGACGGAAAAAGAAGAAGAATAATAATAATAATAATGAAGAAATCCTGCGATTACAATAGGCCTTCAGCAGAGCTTCGCTGCTTCGGGCCTAATTAAAGCCGCAAGCGGCGTTGAGGCCCGAAGCAGCTTAGCGCCGCTCGGACCTTATTGAGGCGACCGCGCGAGCTCCAGCTCGTCCGCTCGGTCGCCATTTCGAAGTCTCTCGTGTCTACTCCGCACCAGGGGTGCACACACAATAAATCTGGTTCAGATCGGATGATGTCTCACTGAGATATAACAGTTTGAATAATCTAGGGGGCGCTCTGGAGTCACATGTTAAACCACAATATCAATGTGTCCACAAGGTCTCACTGATGATACACAATAAATCTGGTTCAGATCGGATGATGTCTCACTGTGATATAACAGTTTGAATAATCTAGGGGGCGCTATGGAGTTATATGTTAAACCACATTATCAATGTGTCCACAAGGGCTCACTGATTATTCACAATAAATTTGGTTCAGATCGGATGATGTATCACTGAGATATAACTATAGAAATAATGTAGGGGGCGCACTTGAGTCAAATGTTAGCCCACCATATCAATGTGTCCACAAGGGCTCACTGATGATGCACAATAAATCTGGTTCAGATCGGATGATGTATCACTGAGATATAACAGTTTGAATAATCTAGGGGGCGCTCTGGAGTCATATGTTAAACAACAATATCAATGTGTCCACAAGGTCTCACTGATTATGCACAATAAATCTGGTTCAGATCGGATGATGTATCACTGAGATGGGACTATAGAAATAATGTAGGGGACGCATGAAGCGCAAGTTTGAGGCCTGGCCACGCCCCTTTAGCATAAACGAAAACGCAAACTTTTGATAACTTTTACTGTCCAATGTGTTAAGGGCATGTTAACCAAGTTTAAAGGCAATCCTTCAAAATCCTAAGAGGAGTTTGTTTAAATACGCAATTCAAAAACATCGGAAAATGACCTTTGACCCAAAATGGCCGACTTTGTTTTTGTTTTGGACCAGGGTTCCAAGAGACTTTTTTGTAGGTCCTGATAATTTACACATGTATACCACGTTTCATAATTCTGGGATAAAGCATGGCTGGGGGCTGATTTTTAAACTAAATTCTAGGGGGCGCTCTGGAAGAATCAGGCCACGCCCACTACATATTGGACTACAGTCCTGTCGAGGGATGGATAAATATAGATCTTAGTGAATTTGGTGTAGCTGGGAGCTTCTATTAGGAAGTTATTTTAGCTTGATGTTTCATGGAGAATGGCCAGATTTGAGGCTTGGCCACGCCCACATGCTTTGACATAGAAAAATTCTTTTGATAACTTTTGACCTTCAATGCCTCAAGATAGTGCTGACCGAGTTTGACGCCTGGATCTCGAAAGCTCTAGGACGAGTTCGCTCAGATATGACGTAATTGATGTTTCATGGAAAATGGCCAGATTTGAGGCTTGGCCACGCCCACATGCTTTGACATAGAAAAATTCTTTTGATAACTTTTGACCTTCAATGCCTCAAGATAGTGCTGACCGAGTTTGACCCCTGGATCTCGAAAGCTCTAGGACGAGTTTGCTCAGATATGACGTAAATGAAATAGACCAAATTTGACTTTGACCTAAGGCCACGCCCACATGCTTTGACTTAGAAAAATTCTTTTGATAACTTTTGACCTTCAATGCCTCAAGATAGTGCTGACCGAGTTTGACGCCTGGATCTCGAAAGCTCTAGGACGAGTTCGCTCAGATATGACGTAAATGAAATAGACCAAATTGTGACTTTGACCTAAAATGGCCGACTTCCTGTTGGCTTTGGACCATTGCTCCAAGAGACTTTTTTGTAGCTCCTGATGAGATACATATGTGTACCAAGTTTCATTATTCTAGGATAAAGCATGGTGTCAATAGACCTTTAAATGTCAAAGTTATAGCGTTTCGTTTGTTTCGGCGAGTACGCCAAGTTCACCGCTCCACCACGCCCCCTGAACATATACGAAAAGTCAATTTTTTTGATAACTTTTAAAGGCCCATGCCTTAACTGCATTCTGACAAAGTTTGAAGCCGATAGGTCGAACGCCTGAGAAGGAGTTCGTCAAAGTTCGACATGAGTAAAACTGAAAAATGACCAAAATTTGACCTTTGACCCAAAATGGCCGCCTACCTGTGCATTTTAGAGGGTACCTCCAATGTACTTTTTTTCTTGAATTGGGGAGATCTACATATGTACCGAGTTTCAGATCTCTACGACTTACGGTTTTCCCCAACTCACGTTAGGGGGCGCTGTTGAGCAGTTAGGCCACGCCCACTTGCGATTACACCAGATTCATAAAATTTTCGTTGGGGGACAATTTTGGGTGAAGTTTGGTGAGTTTTTGAATATGTTAAAGGCTCCAAACGGCCGCGCGAAGTGACGGAAAAATAATAATAATAATAATTAAAGCCGCAAGCGGCGTTGAGGCCCGAAGCAGCTTAGCGCCGCTCGGACCTTATTGAGGCGACCGCGCGAGCTCCAGCTCGTCCGCTCGGTCGCCATTTCGAAGTCTCTCGTGTCTACTCCGCACCAGGGGTGCACACGCACAATAAATCTGGTTCAGATCGGATGATGTCTCACTGAGATATAACAGTTTGAATAATCTAGGGGGCGCTCTGGAGTCACATGTTAAACCACAATATCAATGTGTCCACAAGGTCTCACTGATGATACACAATAAATCTGGTTCAGATCGGATGATGTCTCACTGTGATATAACAGTTTGAATAATCTAGGGGGCGCTATGGAGTTATATGTTAAACCACATTATCAATGTGTCCACAAGGGCTCACTGATTATTCACAATAAATTTGGTTCAGATCGGATGATGTATCACTGAGATATAACTATAGAAATAATGTAGGGGGCGCACTTGAGTCAAATGTTAGCCCACCATATCAATGTGTCCACAAGGGCTCACTGATGATGCACAATAAATCTGGTTCAGATCGGATGATGTATCACTGAGATATAACAGTTTGAATAATCTAGGGGGCGCTCTGGAGTCATATGTTAAACAACAATATCAATGTGTCCACAAGGTCTCACTGATTATGCACAATAAATCTGGTTCAGATCGGATGATGTATCACTGAGATGGGACTATAGAAATAATGTAGGGGACGCATGAAGCGCAAGTTTGAGGCCTGGCCACGCCCCTTTAGCATAAACGAAAACGCAAACTTTTGATAACTTTTACTGTCCAATGTGTTAAGGGCATGTTAACCAAGTTTAAAGGCAATCCTTCAAAATCACTAAGAGGAGTTTGTTTAAATACGCAATTCAAAAACATCGGAAAATGACCTTTGACCCAAAATGGCCGACTTTGTTTTTGTTTTGGACCAGGGTTCCAAGAGACTTTTTTGTAGGTCCTGACAATTTACACATGTATACCACGTTTCATAATTCTGGGATAAAGCATGGCTGGGGGCTGATTTTTAAACTAAATTCTAGGGGGCGCTCTGGAAGAATCAGGCCACGCCCACTACATATTGGACTGCAGTCCTGTCGAGGGATGGATAAATATAGATCTTAGTGAATTTGGTGTAGCTGGGAGCTTATATTAGGAAGTTATTTTAGCTTGATGTTTCATGGAGAATGGCCAGATTTGAGGCTTGGCCACGCCCACATGCTTTGACATAGAAAAATTCTTTTGATAACTTTTGACCTTCAATGCCTCAAGATAGTGCTGACCGAGTTTGACGCCTGGATCTCGAAAGCTCTAGGACGAGTTCGCTCAGATATGACGTAATTGATGTTTCATGGAAAATGGCCAGATTTGAGGCTTGGCCACGCCCACATGCTTTGACATAGAAAAATTCTTTTGATAACTTTTGACCTTCAATGCCTCAAGATAGTGCTGACTGAGTTTGACCCCTGGATCTCGAAAGCTCTAGGACGAGTTCGCTCAGATATGACGTAAATGAAATAGACCAAATTTGACTTTGACCTAAGGCCACGCCCACATGCTTTGACTTAGAAAAATTCTTTTGATAACTTTTGACCTTCAATGCCTCAAGATAGTGCTGACCGAGTTTGACGCCTGGATCTCGAAAGCTCTAGGACGAGTTCGCTCAGATATGACGTAAATGAAATAGACCAAATTGTGACTTTGACCTAAAATGGCCGACTTCCTGTTGGCTTTGGACCATTGCTCCAAGAGACTTTTTTGTAGCTCCTGATGAGATACATATGTGTACCAAGTTTCATTATTCTAGGATAAAGCATGGTGTCAATAGACCTTTAAATGTCAAAGTTATAGCGTTTCGTTTGTTTCGGCGAGTACGCCAAGTTCACCGCTCCACTACGCCCCCTGAACATATACGAAAAGTCAATTTTTTTGATAACTTTTAAAGGCCCATGCCTTAACTGCATTCTGACCAAGTTTGAAGCCGATAGGTCGAACGCCTGAGAAGGAGTTCGTCAAAGTTCGACATGAGTAAAACTGAAAAATGACCAAAATTTGACCTTTGACCCAAAATGGCCGCCTACCTGTGCATTTTAGAGGGTACCCCCAATGTACTTTTTTTCTTGAATTGGGGAGATCTACATATGTTCCGAGTTTCAGATCTCTACGACTTACGGTTTTCCCCAACTCACGTTAGGGGGCGCTGTTGAGCAGTTAGGCCACGCCCACTTGCGATTACACCAGATTCATAAAATTTTCGTTGGGGGACAATTTTGGGTGAAGTTTGGTGAGTTTTTGAATATGTTAAAGGCTCCAAACGGCCGCGCGAAGTGACGGAAGAAGAATAATAATAATAATTAAAGCTGCAAGCAGCATTGAGGCCCTCGCAGCTTAGCGCCGCTCCGACCTTATTGCGGCTACCGCGCGAGCTTCAGCTCGTCCGCTCGGTCGCCATTTCGAAGTCTCTCGTGTCTACTCCGCACCAGGGGTGCATACGCACAATAAATCTGGTTCAGATCGGATGATGTCTCACTGAGATATAACAGTTTGAATAATCTAGGGGGCGCTATGGAGTTACATGTTAAACCACAAAATCAATGTGTCCACAAGGGCTCACTGATGATGCACAATAAATCTGGTTCAGATCGGATGATGTATCACTGAGATATAACTATAGAAATAATGTAGGGGACGCACTTGAGTCAAATGTTAGCGCACCATATCAATGTGTCCACAAGGGCTCACAGATGATGCACGATAAATCTGGTTCAGATCGGATGATGTATCACTGAGATATAACAGTTTGAATAATGTAGGGGGCGCTCTGGAGTTATATGTTAAACCACAAAATCAATGTGTCCACAAGGGCTCACTGATGATGCACAATAAATCTGGTTCAGATCGGATGACGTATCACTGAGATATAACTATAGAAATAATGTAGGGGGCGCACTTGAGTTAAATGTTAGCCCACCATATCAATGTGTCCACAAGGGCTCACTGATGATGCACAATAAATCTGGTTCAGATCGGATAATGTATCACTGAGATATAACAGTTTGAATAATCTAGGGGGCGCTCTGGAGTCATATGTTAAACCACAATATCAATGTGTCCACAATGTCTCACTGATGATACACAATAAATCTCGTGCAGATCGGATAATGTATCACTAAGATATAACTGTAGTAATAATATAGGGGGCGCTATGGAGTAAAAATTTACATACCATTATCAATGTGTGTCGAAGTGTTCACTAATAAAGCACAATAAATCTCGTGCAGATTGGATAATGTATCACTGAGATATAACTGTAGTAATAATATAGGGGGCGCTATGGAGTTAAAATTTACATACCATTATCAATGTGTGTCGAAGTGTTCACTGATAAAGCATAATAAATCTTGTGCAGATTGGATGATGTATCACTGAGATATAACTGTAGTAATAATATAGGGGGCGCTATGGAGTGAAAATGTACATACCATTATCAATGTATATAGAAGTGTTCACTGATGAATCACAATAAATCTCGTGGAGATCAGATAATGTATCACTAAGATATAACTGTAGTAATAATACAGGGGGCGCTATGGAGTAAAAATTTACATACCATTATCAATGTGTGTAGAAGTGTTCACTGATGAATCATAATAAATCTCGTGCAGATCGGATAATGTATCACTAAGATATAACTGTAGTAATAATATAGGGGGCGCTATGGAGTAAAAATTTACATACATTATCAATGTGTGTAGATGTGTTCACTGATGAATCATAATAAATCTCATGCAGATCGGATAATGTATCACTAAGATATAACTGTAGTAATAATATAGGGGGCGCTATAGAGTAAAAATTTACATACCATTATCAATGTGTGTCGAAGTGTTCACTGATAAAGCACAATAAATCTCGTGCAGATCGGATAATGTATTACTGAGATATAACTGTAGTAATAATATAGGGGGCGCTATGGAGTAAAAATGTACATACCATTATCAATGTGTATAGAAGTGTTCACTGATGAATCACAATAAATCTCGTGCAGATCGGATAATGTATCACTAAGATATAACTGTAGTAATAATATAGGGGGTGCTATAGAGTAAAAATTTACATACCATTATCAATGTGTATAGAAGTGTTCACTGATGAATCACAATAAATCTCGTGCAGATCGGATAATGTATCACTAAGATATAACTGTAGTAATAATATAGGGGGCGCTATGGAGTAAAAATTTACATACCATAATCAATGTGTGTAGAAGTGTTCACTGATGAATCATAATAAATCTCGTGTAGATCGGATAATGTATCACTAAGATATAACTGTAGTAATAATATAGGGGCGCTATGGAGTAAAAATTTACATACCATTATCAATGTGTGTCGAAGTGTTCACTGATAAAGCACAATAAATCTCGTGCAGATCGGATAATGTATCACTGAGATATAACTGTAGTAATAATATAGGGGGCGCTATGGAGTAAAAATTTACATACCATTATCAATGTGTATAGAAGTGTTCACTGATGAATCACAATAAATCTCGTGCAGATCGGATAATGTATCACTAAGATATAACTGTAGTAATAATATAGGGGGCGCTATGGAGTAAAAATTTACATACCATTATCAATGTGTGTCGAAGTGTTCACTGATAAAGCACAATAAATCTTGTGCAGATCGGATAATGTATCACTAAGATATAACTGTAGTAATAATACAGGGGGCGCTATGGAGTAAAAATTTACATACCATTATCAATGTGTGTAGAAGTGTTCACTGATGAATCATAATAAATCTCGTGCAGATCGGATAATGTATCACTAAGATATAACTGTAGTAATAATATAGGGGGCGCTATGGAGTAAAAATTTACATAACATTATCAATGTGTGTCGAAGTGTTCACTGATAAAGAATAATAAATCTCGTGTAGATCGGATAATGTATCACTAAGATATAACTGTAGTAATAATATAGGGGGCGCTATGGAGTAAAACTTTACATACCATTATCAATGTGTGTCAAAGTGTTCACTGATAAAGCACAATAAATCTGGTTCAGATCGGATGATGTATCACTGAGATATAACTATAGAAATAATGTAGGGGGCGCACTTGAGTCAAATGTTAGCCCACCATATCAATGTGTCCACAAGGGCTCACTGATGATGCACAATAAATCTGGTTCAGATCGGATGATGTATCACTGAGATATAACTATAGAAATAATGTAGGGGGCGCACTTGAGTCAAATGTTAGCCCACCATATCAATGTGTCCACAAGGGCTCACTGATGATGCACAATAAATCTGGTTCAGATCGGATGATGTATCACTGAGATACAACAGTTTGAATAATCTAGGGGGCGCTATGGAGGCTATTTGCTAATTAGCATAAACACCTGTTCAAGGGGTGGGTAATGATCGATCATAATGATTTTGGTACTCCTCAGATCAAATCTGTGGAGTTTAGAACCAAACGTATGGTGACGGCGTTACGTCTTACTTCGCCACGTCACCACGCCCACTTGCTCCACCCAAAACGAACAGTGCTGGAAAGCTTGTTACACCAACATGTCTTCGGTGACTGGATACAATGTCACGCTGATTAGGTAACAGGGATCCGATATGGACCGTTCAACGTAAAACTTTACACTTCCTGTTGTCAGGGGGCGTGGCTTAAGTGATGTCATGATTTGACCATACAGTTTTGCAGGGGACCGGATGTGGGTCAATCACTGAAGGTTTGATGTATTAGACAGTTTTCGTGTAAGAGCTGTAAGCGTTTCGTTTTTCATGGCGAGATGTCCAACTTTGAGGTCTGGCCCCGCCCCTTCAGCATGCATGAAAACGCACAGTTTTGATAACATTTGTTCCCCCGTGCCTTATAAAAAAACTGGCCAAGTTTGAATCAAATCGAGCGAAATCCCTAGGAGAAGTTCGTTGAAATGCAGAGGCTGTAAACGGCCAAAAAGGGGTGAAAATTTGGTCATCGTCCCAAAATGGCCGCCTTACCATTTATCGTACAACATTGGTGCCAGAGGGTTTTCTGTGCATCTTGGTGAGTTGGACAAGTGTACCAAATTTCATGATTCTACGTCAAACTAAGGTCAATGCGGAGGGTATTTTGAATATTTCTAGGGGGCGCTCTTAAGCCGTTTCTGTAGCGATTTGCTAATTAGCATAAACACCTGTTCAAGGGGTGGGCAATGATCGATCATACTGATATTGGTACTCCTCAGATCAAATCTGTGGATTTTAGATCCAAACGTATGGTGATGGCGTTACGTCTTACTTCGCCATGTCGCCACGCCCACTTGCTCCACCCAAAACGAACAGTGCTGGAAAGCTTGTTACACCAACATGTCTTTAGTCACTGGACACAATGTCACGCTGATTAGGTAACACGGGTCCGATATGGACCTTTCAAAGTAAAACTTTACACTTCCTGTTGTCAGGGGGCGTGGCTTAAGTGATGTCATAATTTGACCATTCAGTAATGCAGGGGACCGGATGTGCGTCAATCACTGAAGGTTTGATGTATTAGACTCTTTTCGTGTAAGAGCTATAAGCGTTTCGTTTTTCATGGCGAGATGTCCAAATTTGACGTCTGGCCCCGCCCCTTCAGCATTCATGAAAACGCACAATTTTGATATTGTTTGTTCCCCCGTGCCTTATGAAGAAACTGGCCAAGTTTGAACCAAATCGAGCGAAATCCCTAGGAGGAGTTCGTTCAAATGCGGAGGCTGTAAACGGCCAAAAAGGTGTAAAAATTTGGTAATCATTTCAAAATGGCCGCCTTACCATTTATCGTACAACGTTGGTGCCAGAGGGTTTTCTGTGCATCTTGGTGAGTTGGACAAGTGTACCAAATTTCACGATTCTACGTCAAACTAAGTCAATGCGGAGCGTATTTTGAAATTTTCTAGGGGGCGCTCTTGAGCCGTTTCTGTGGCGATTTTTGCCACGCCCCCAAAATATGTAATTTTTCACCAGTCCTGACGAGTCTGCCAAATTTGGTGAGTTTTCATATATGATAAAGCCCCCAAAATGCCACTTCTTTTGGGGGAAGAATAAAAATAAAAAAAATAATAATAATAAAAAAAATAATAAACAGTACAATTACAATAGGCCTTCGCAGCGCTTAGCTGCTCGGGCCTAATTAAAGCCGCAAGCGGCGTTGAGGCCCGAAGCAGCTTAGCGCCGCTCGGACCTTATTGAGGCGACCGCGCGAGCTCCAGCTCGTCCGCTCGGTCGCCATTTCGAAGTCTCTCGTGTCTACTCCGCACCAGGGGTGCACACGCACAATAAATCTGGTTCAGATCGGATGATGTCTCACTGAGATATAACAGTTTGAATAATCTAGGGGGCGCTCTGGAGTCACATGTTAAACCACAATATCAATGTGTCCACAAGGTCTCACTGATGATACACAATAAATCTGGTTCAGATCGGATGATGTCTCACTGAGATATAACAGTTTGAATAATCTAGGGGGCGCTATGGAGTTATATGTTAAACCACATTATCAATGTGTCCACAAGGGCTCACTGATTATTCACAATAAATTTGGTTCAGATCGGATGATGTATCACTGAGATATAACTATAGAAATAATGTAGGGGGCGCACTTGAGTCAAATGTTAGCCCACCATATCAATGTGTCCACAAGGGCTCACTGATGATGCACAATAAATCTGGTTCAGATCGGATGATGTATCACTGAGATATAACAGTTTGAATAATCTAGGGGGCGCTCTGGAGTCATATGTTAAACAACAATATCAATGTGTCCACAAGGTCTCACTGATTATGCACAATAAATCTGGTTCAGATCGGATGATGTATCACTGAGATGGGACTATAGAAATAATGTAGGGGACGCATGAAGCGCAAGTTTGAGGCCTGGCCACGCCCCTTTAGCATAAACGAAAACGCAAACTTTTGATAACTTTTACTGTCCAATGTGTTAAGGGCATGTTAACCAAGTTTAAAGGCAATCCTTCAAAATCACTAAGAGGAGTTTGTTTAAATACGCAATTCAAAAACATCGGAAAATGACCTTTGACCCAAAATGGCCGACTTTGTTTTTGTTTTGGACCAGGGTTCCAAGAGACTTTTTTGTAGGTCCTGACAATTTACACATGTATACCACGTTTCATAATTCTGGGATAAAGCATGGCTGGGGGCTGATTTTTAAACTAAATTCTAGGGGGCGCTCTGGAAGAATCAGGCCACGCCCACTACATATTGGACTGCAGTCCTGTCGAGGGATGGATAAATATAGATCTTAGTGAATTTGGTGTAGCTGGGAGCTTATATTAGGAAGTTATTTTAGCTTGATGTTTCATGGAGAATGGCCAGATTTGAGGCTTGGCCACGCCCACATGCTTTGACATAGAAAAATTCTTTTGATAACTTTTGACCTTCAATGCCTCAAGATAGTGCTGACCGAGTTTGACGCCTGGATCTCGAAAGCTCTAGGACGAGTTCGCTCAGATATGACGTAAATGAAATAGACCAAATTGTGACTTTGACCTAAGGCCACGCCCACATGCTTTGACTTAGAAAAATTCTTTTGATAACTTTTGACCTTCAATGCCTCAAGATAGTGCTGACCGAGTTTGACGCCTGGATCTCGAAAGCTCTAGGACGAGTTCGCTCAGATATGACGTAATTGATGTTTCATGGAAAATGGCCAGATTTGAGGCTTGGCCACGCCCACATGCTTTGACATAGAAAAATTCTTTTGATAACTTTTGACCTTCAATGCCTCAAGATAGTGCTGACTGAGTTTGACCCCTGGATCTCGAAAGCTCTAGGACGAGTTCGCTCAGATATGACGTAAATGAAATAGACCAAATTTGACTTTGACCTAAGGCCACGCCCACATGCTTTGACTTAGAAAAATTCTTTTGATAACTTTTGACCTTCAATGCCTCAAGATAGTGCTGACCGAGTTTGACGCCTGGATCTCGAAAGCTCTAGGACGAGTTCGCTCAGATATGACGTAAATGAAATAGACCAAATTGTGACTTTGACCTAAAATGGCCGACTTCCTGTTGGCTTTGGACCATTGCTCCAAGAGACTTTTTTGTAGCTCCTGATGAGATACATATGTGTACCAAGTTTCATTATTCTAGGATAAAGCATGGTGTCAATAGACCTTTAAATGTCAAAGTTATAGCGTTTCGTTTGTTTCGGCGAGTACGCCAAGTTCACCGCTCCACCACGCCCCCTGAACATATACGAAAAGTCAATTTTTTTGATAACTTTTAAAGGCCCATGCCTTAACTGCATTCTGACCAAGTTTGAAGCCGATAGGTCGAACGCCTGAGAAGGAGTTCGTCAAAGTTCGACATGAGTAAAACTGAAAAATGACCAAAATTTGACCTTTGACCCAAAATGGCCGCCTACCTGTGCATTTTAGAGGGTACCTCCAATGTACTTTTTTTCTTGAATTGGGGAGATCTACATATGTACCGAGTTTCAGATCTCTACGACTTACGGTTTTCCCCAACTCACGTTAGGGGGCGCTGTTGAGCAGTTAGGCCACGCCCACTTGCGATTACACCAGATTCATAAAATTTTCGTTGGGGGACAATTTTGGGTGAAGTTTGGTGAGTTTTTGAATATGTTAAAGGCCCCAAACGGCCGCGCGAAGTGACGGAAGAAGAATAATAATAATGAAGAAATCCTGCGATTACAATAGGCCTTCAGCAGAGCTTCGCTGCTTCGGGCCTAATAATAATAAGAAGAAATCGAGCGATTACAATAGGCCTTCAGCAGAGCTTCGCTGCTTCGGGCCTAATAATGAAGAAATCCTGCGATTACAATAGGCCTTCAGCAGAGCTTCGCTGCTTCGGGCCTAATTAAAGCTGCAAGCAGCGTTGAGGCCCGAAGCAGCTTAGCGCAGCTCCGGCCTTATTGCGGCGACCTCGTGAGCTCCAGCTGGTCCGCTCGGTCGCCACCTCGAACTCTCTCGTGCCCATCCAGCACCAGTTTGCCAAGAACAATTAGCGAACAACAACAATATATACGTGTTTAGAAGTGCTGACAGATGATACACAGTAAACGTGGAACAGATCACATGATCTAGCAATGAGATGTAACAGTTGGAAAAATAATGTATGGGGCACACTGGAGTCATCTGTTAAACCATAGTATCAAAGTGTGTAGAAGTGATCAGCCCTTTGTGAATAGCAAACAACCCTTTGGGTTGTTTTTACAATGGGTGCTAACGATCCATTGTTAAGATGATGGTCATCCATCATGTGAGCAACTGGTTTCAGCAGTCACCAGGAAACTGGTTGATCCACTTTGAGAGGGTGCTAAGACTGAGCTGAATATCAGACTTAGCTTTTTTAGAGTTTTCTACCTGGATTATTGAGCATGTATCAGGGGAAAATTAAACATGTTTTAAAATCAATTTTGGAGCATTTAGAATTGATTCTGAATCGCCAAGACAAAGAATCTAGATTTAAAAAAACAATTTTTTCCCTTCATCCTTATTGACATATAACAGTTTGAATTATGTAGGTGGTGCACTGAAGTCAAAATTTACACAACAATATCAATGCGTTTAGAACTGCTCCCTGATGACGCAGAATAAATCTGGTACAGATCGAATGATGTATCACTGAGATCTAACAGTTTGAATAATCTAGGGGCGCTCTAGAGTCATATGTTGATCCACAATATCAATGCGTGTAGACATGCTCACTGATGAAGTACAATAAATCTCGTGCAGATCGGATAATTTATCTCTGAGATATACCACGCTGAACAAGTTTCTGGTGTTATCTCACATGCTAACGGGTGATGCTAATGCTAAGCTAACTAGCATGCTAGGCTAACACCTTATTTTCCAACCAAACTTACACAGGTGACTCAACAGACCACGCTGAACAAGTTTCTGGTGTTATCTCACATGCTAACGTGTAATGCTAATGCTAAGCTAACTAGCATGCTAGGCTAACACCTTATTTTCCAACCAAACTTACACAGGTGACTCAACAGACCACGCTGAACAAGTTTCTGGTGTTATCTCACATGCTAACGGGTAATGCTAATGCTAAGCTAACTAGCATGCTAGGCTAACACCTTATTTTCCAACCAAACTTACACAGGTGACTCAACAGACCACGCTGAACAAGTTTCTGGTGTTATCTCACATGCTAACGGGTGATGCTAATGCTAAGCTAACTAGCATGCTAGGCTAACACCTTATTTTCCATTCAAACTTACACAGATGACTCAACAGACCACGCTGAACAAGTTTCTGGTGTTATCTCACATGCTAACGGGTGATGCTAATGCTAAGCTAACTAGCATGCTAAGCTAACACCTTATTTTCCAACCAAACTTACACAGGTGACTCAACAGACCACGCTGAACAAGTTTCTGGTGTTATCTCACATGCTAACGGGTAATGCTAATGCTAAGCTAACTAGCATGCTAGGCTAACACCTTATTTTCCAACCAAACTTACACAGGTGACTCAACAGACCACGCTGAACAAGTTTCTGGTGTTATCTCACATGCTAACGGGTGATGCTAATGCTAAGCTAACTAGCATGCTAGGCTAACACCTTATTTTCCAACCAAACTTACACAGGTGACTCAACAGACCACACTGAACAAGTTTCTGGTGTTATCTCATATGCTAACGGTTGATGCTAATGCTAAGCTAACTAGCATGCTAGGCTAACACCTTATTTTCCAACCAAACTTACATAGGTGACTCAACAGACCACACTGAACAAGTTTCTGATGTTATCTCACATGCTAATGGGTGATGCTAATGCTAAGCTAACTAGCATGCGCACTTGAGTCAAATGTTAGTCCACCATATCAATGTGTACACAAGGGCTCACTGTTGATGCACAATAAATCTTGTACAGATCGGATAATGTATCACTGAGATATAACTGTAGTAATAATATAGGGGACGTTGTGGAGTAAAAATTTACACAACATTATCAATGTGTGTAGAAGTACTCACTGATGAACCACACTAAATCTCGTGCAGATCGGATAATGTATCACTAAGATATAACTGTAGTAATAATATAGGGGGCGCTATGGAGTAAAAATTTACATACTATTATCAATGTGTGTCGAAGTGTTCACTGATAAAGCACAATAAATCTCGTGCTGATCGGATAATGTATCACTAAGATATAACTGTAGTAATAATATAGGGGGCGCTATGGAGTAAAACTTTACATACCATTATCAATGTGTGTCGAAGTGTTCACTGATAAAGCACAATAAATCTGGTTCAGATCGGATGATGTATCACTGAGATATAACTATAGACATAATGTAGGGGGCGCACTTGAGTCAAAAGGTGTGAAATTTATGACCAAAACTACCTTTTGATCCAAAATGGCTGACTTCCTGTTGGTCTTGGACCAGGGTTCCAAGAGACTTTTTTGTAGGTCCTGACAATTTACACATGTATACCACGTTTCATAATTCTGGGATAAAGCATGGCTGGGGGCTGATTTTTAAACTAAATTCTAGGGGGCGCTCTGGAAGAATCAGGCCACGCCCACTACATATTGGACTGCAGTCCTGTCGAGGGATGGATAAATATAGACCTTAGTGAATTTGGTGCAGTTGGGAGTTTATATTAGGAAGTTATTTTAGCTTGATGTTTCATGGAGAATGGCCAGATTTGAGGCTTGGCCACGCCCACATGCTTTGACATAGAAAAATTATTTTGATAACTTTTGACCTTCAATGCCTCAAGGTAGTGCTGACCGAGTTTGACGCCTGGATCTCGAAAGCTCTAGGACGAGTTCGCTCAGATATGACGTCAATGAAATAGACCAAATTGTGACTTTGACCTAAAATGGCCGACTTCCTGTTGGCTTTGGACCATTGCTCCAAGAGACTTTTTTGTAGCTCCTGATGAGATACACATGTGTACCAAGTTTCATTATTCTGGGATAAAGCATGGCTGGGGGCTGTTTTTTTTAAATATTCTAGAGGGTGCTGTTGAGGAATTAGGCCACGCCCACCAAGTATTACAATGGAATCCTGCAGGGGGGTGAACAAGGATCGATGTCAGTGAGTTTGGTGAAGCTGGGAGCTTATATTAGGAAGTTATTTTAGCTTGATGTTTCATGGAGAATGGCCAGATTTGAGGCTTGGCCACGCCCACATGCTTTGACATAGAAAAATTCTTTTGATAACTTTTGACCTTCAATGCCTCAAGATAGTGCTGACTGAGTTTGACCCCTGGATCTCGAAAGCTCTAGGACGAGTTCGCTCAGATATGACGTAAATGAAATAGACCAAATTTGACTTTGACCTAAGGCCACGCCCACATGCTTTGACTTAGAAAAATTCTTTTGATAACTTTTGACCTTCAATGCCTCAAGATAGTGCTGACCGAGTTTGACGCCTGGATCTCGAAAGCTCTAGGACGAGTTCGCTCAGATATGACGTAAATGAAATAGACCAAATTGTGACTTTGACCTAAAATGGCCGACTTCCTGTTGGCTTTGGACCATTGCTCCAAGAGACTTTTTTGTAGCTCCTGATGAGATACATATGTGTACCAAGTTTCATTATTCTAGGATAAAGCATGGTGTCAATAGACCTTTAAATGTCAAAGTTATAGCGTTTCGTTTGTTTCGGCGAGTACGCCAAGTTCACCGCTCCACCACGCCCCCTGAACATATACGAAAAGTCAATTTTTTTGATAACTTTTAAAGGCCCATGCCTTAACTGCATTCTGACCAAGTTTGAAGCCGATAGGTCGAACGCCTGAGAAGGAGTTCGTCAAAGTTCGACATGAGTAAAACTGAAAAATGACCAAAATTTGACCTTTGACCCAAAATGGCCGCCTACCTGTGCATTTTAGAGGGTACCTCCAATGTACTTTTTTTCTTGAATTGGGGAGATCTACATATGTACCGAGTTTCAGATCTCTACGACTTACGGTTTTCCCCAACTCACGTTAGGGGGCGCTGTTGAGCAGTTAGGCCACGCCCACTTGCGATTACACCAGAATCATAAAATTTTAGTTGGGGGACAATTTTGGGTGAAGTTTGGTGAGTTTTTGAATATGTTAAAGGCCCCAAACGGCCGCGCGAAGTGACGGAAAAAGAAGAAGAATAATAATAATAATAATAATAATGAAGAAATCCTGCGATTACAATAGGCCTTCAGCAGAGCTTCGCTGCTTCGGGCCTAATAATGAAGAAATCGAGCGATTACAATAGGCCTTCAGCAGAGCTTCGCTGCTTCGGGCCTAATAATGAAGAAATCGAGCGATTACAATAGGCCTTCAGCAGAGCTTCGCTGCTTCGGGCCTAATAATGAAGAAATCCTGCGATTACAATAGGCCTTCAGCAGAGCTTCGCTGCTTCGGGCCTAATGAAGAAATCCTGCGATTACAATAGGCCTTCAGCAGAGCTTCGCTGCTTCGGGCCTAATAATAATGAAGAAATCCTGCGATTACAATAGGCCTTCAGCAGAGCTTCGCTGCTTCGGGCCTAATTAAAGCTGCAAGCAGCATTGAGGCCCGAAGCAGCTTAGCGCCGCTCGGACCTTATTGAGGCGACCGCGCGAGCTCCAGCTCGTCCGCTCGGTCGCCATTTCGAAGTCTCTCGTGTCTACTCCGCACCAGGGGTGCACACGCACAATAAATCTGGTTCAGATCGGATGATGTCTCACTGAGATATAACAGTTTGAATAATCTAGGGGGCGCTCTGGAGTCACATGTTAAACCACAATATCAATGTGTCCACAAGGTCTCACTGATGATACACGATAAATCTGGTTCAGATCGGATGATGTCTCACTGAGATAGAACAGTTTGAATAATCTAGGGGGCGCTATGGAGTTATATGTTAAACCACAATATCAATGTGTCCACAAGGGCTCACTGATTATTCACAATAAATTTGGTTCAGATCGGATGATGTCTCACTGAGATATAACAGTTTGAATAATCTAGGGGGCGCTATGGAGTTATATGTTAAACCACAAAATCAATGTGTCCACAAGGGCTCCCTGATGATGCACAATAAATCTGGTTCAGATCGGATGATGTATCACTAAGATATAACTATAGAAATAATGTAGGGGGCGCACTTGAGTTAAATGTTAGCCCACCATATCAATGTGTCCACAAGGGCTCACTGATGATGCACAATAAATCTGGTTCAGATCGGATGATGTATCACTGAGATATAACAGTTTGAATAATCTAGGGGGCGCTCTGGAGTCATATGTTAAACCACAATATCAATGTGTCCACAATGTCTCAATGATGATACACAATAAATCTGGTTCAGATCGGATGATGTATCACTGAGATATAACTATAGAAATAATGTAGGGGGCGCACTTGAGTCAAATGTTAGCCCACCTTATCAATGTGTCCACAAGGACTCACTGATGATGCACAATAAATCTGGTTCAGATCGGATGATGTCTCACTGAGATATAACAGTTTGAATAATCTAGGGGGCGCTCTGGAGTCACATGTTAAACCACAATATCAATGTGTCCACAAGGTCTCACTGATGATACACGATAAATCTGGTTCAGATCGGATGATGTCTCACTGAGATATAACAGTTTGAATAATCTAGGGGGCGCTATGGAGTTATATGTTAAACCACAATATCAATGTGTCCACAAGGGCTCACTGATTATTCACAATAAATTTGGTTCAGATCGGATGATGTATCACTGAGATATAACTATAGAAATAATGTAGGGGGCGCACTTGAGTCAAATTTTGCCCACCTTGTCAACGTGTCCACAAGGGCTCATTGATGATACACAATAAATCTGGTTCAGATCAGATGATGTCTCACTGAGATATAACAGTTTGAGTAATCTAGGGGGCGCTCTGGAGTCATATGTTAAACCACAATATCAATGTGTCCACAATGTCTCACTGATGATACACAATAAATCTGGTTCAGATCGGATGATGTATCACTGAGATATAACTATAGAAATAATGTAGGGGGCGCACTTGAGTCAAATGTTAACCCACCTTAACAATGTGTCCACAAGGACTCACTGATGATGCACAATAAATCTGGTTCAGATCGGATGATGTCTCACTGAGATATAACAGTTTGAATAATCTAGGGGGCGCTCTGGAGTTACATGTTAAACCACAATATCAATGTGTCCACAAGGGCTCACTGATTATTCACAATAAATTTGGTTCAGATCGGATGATGTATCACTGAGATATAACTATAGAAATAATGTAGGGGGCGCACTTGAGTCAAATGTTAGCCCACCATATCAATGTGTCCACAAGGGCTCACTGATGATGCACAATAAATCTGGTTCAGATCGGATGATGTATCACTAAGATATAACAGTTTGAATAATCTAGGGGGCGCTCTGGAGTCATATGTTAAACAACAATATCAATGTGTCCACAAGGGCTCACTGATTATGCACAATAAATCTGGTTCAGATCGGATGATGTATTACTGAGATATAACTGTAGAAATAATGTAGGGGGCGCACTTGAGTTAAATGTTAGCCCACCATATCAATGTGTCCACAAGGGCTCATTGATGATGCACAGTAAATCTGGTTCAGATCGGATGATGTATCACTGAGATATAACTATAGAAATAATGTAGGGGGCGCACTTGAGTCAAATGTTAGCCCACCATATCAATGTGTCCACAAGGGCTCACTGATGATGCACAATAAATCTGGTTCAGATCGGATGATGTATCACTGAGATATAACAGTTTGAATAATCTAGGGGGCGCTCTGGAGTCATATGTTAAACAACAATATCAATGTGTCCACAAGGTCTCACTGATTATGCACAATAAATCTGGTTCAGATCGGATGATGTATCACTGAGATGGGACTATAGAAATAATGTAGGGGACGCATGAAGCGCAAGTTTGAGGCCTGGCCACGCCGCTTTAGCATAAACGAAAACGCAAACTTTTGATAACTTTTACTGTCCAATGTGTTAAGGGCATGTTAACCAAGTTTAAATGCAATCCTTCAAAATCCCTAAGAGGAGTTTGTTTAAATACGCAATTCAAAAACATTGGAAAATGACCTTTGACCCAAAATGGCCGACTTCCTGTTGGCTTTGGACCATTGCTCCAAGAGACTTTTTTGTAGCTCCTGATGAGATACACATGTGTACCAAGTTTCATTATTCTGGGATAAAGCATGGCTGGGGGCTGTTTTTTTTAAATATTCTAGAGGGTGCTGTTGAGGAATTAGGCCACGCCCACCAATTATTACAATGGAATCCTGCAGGGGGGTGAACAAGGATCGATGTCAGTGAGTTTGGTGAAGCTGGGAGCTTATATTAGGAAGTTATTTTAGCTTGATGTTTCATGGAGAATGGCCAGATTTGAGGCTTGGCCACGCCCACATGCTTTGACATAGAAAAATTCTTTTGATAACTTTTGACCTTCAATGCCTCAAGATAGTGCTGACCGAGTTTGACGCCTGGATCTCGAAAGCTCTAGGACGAGTTCGCTCAGATATGACGTAATTGATGTTTATGAAATTGTGAGTTTGAGCTTGGCCACGCCCACATGCTTTGACTTAGAAAAATTCTTTTGATAACTTTTGACCTTCAATGCCTCAAGATAGTGCTGACTGAGTTTGACGCCTGGATCTCGAAAGCTCTAGGACGAGTTCGCTCAGATATGACGTAATTGATGTTTATGAAAATGGCCAGATTTGAGGCTTGGCCACGCCCACATGCTTTGACATAGAAAAATTCTTTTGATAACTTTTGACCTTCAATGCCTCAAGATAGTGCTGACTGAGTTTGACCCCTGGATCTCGAAAGCTCTAGGACGAGTTCGCTCAGATATGACGTAAATGAAATAGACCAAATTTGACTTTGACCTAAGGCCACGCCCACATGCTTTGACTTAGAAAAATTCTTTTGATAACTTTTGACCTTCAATGCCTCAAGATAGTGCTGACCGAGTTTGACGCCTGGATCTCGAAAGCTCTAGGACGAGTTCGCTCAGATATGACGTAAATGAAATAGACCAAATTGTGACTTTGACCTAAAATGGCCGACTTCCTGTTGGCTTTGGACCATTGCTCCAAGAGACTTTTTTGTAGCTCCTGATGAGATACATATGTGTACCAAGTTTCATTATTCTAGGATAAAGCATGGTGTCAATAGACCTTTAAATGTCAAAGTTATAGCGTTTCGTTTGTTTCGGCGAGTACGCCAAGTTCACCGCTCCACTACGCCCCCTGAACATATACGAAAAGTCAATTTTTTTGATAACTTTTAAAGGCCCATGCCTTAACTGCATTCTGACCAAGTTTGAAGCCGATAGGTCGAACGCCTGAGAAGGAGTTCGTCAAAGTTCGACATGAGTAAAACTGAAAAATGACCAAAATTTGACCTTTGACCCAAAATGGCCGCCTACCTGTGCATTTTAGAGGGTACCTCCAATGTACTTTTTTTCTTGAATTGGGGAGATCTACATATGTACCGAGTTTCAGATCTCTACGACTTACGGTTTTCCCCAACTCACGTTAGGGGGCGCTGTTGAGCAGTTAGGCCACGCCCACTTGCGATTACACCAGAATCATAAAATTTTAGTTGGGGGACAATTTTGGGTGAAGTTTGGTGAGTTTTTGAATATGTTAAAGGCCCCAAACGGCCGCGCGAAGTGACGGAAAAAGAAGAAGAATAATAATAATAATAATGAAGAAATCCTGCGATTACAATAGGCCTTCAGCAGAGCTTCGCTGCTTCGGGCCTAATTAAAGCTGCAAGCAGCATTGAGGCCCGAAGCAGCTTAGCGCCGCTCGGACCTTATTGAGGCGACCGCGCGAGCTCCAGCTCGTCCGCTCGGTCGCCATTTCGAAGTCTCTCGTGTCTACTCCGCACCAGGGGTGCACACGCACAATAAATCTGGTTCAGATCAGATGATGTCTCACTGAGATATAACAGTTTGAATAATCTAGGGGGCGCTCTGGAGTCACATGTTAAACCACAATATCAATGTGTCCACAAGGTCTCACTGATGATACACGATAAATCTGGTTCAGATCGGATGATGTCTCACTGAGATAGAACAGTTTGAATAATCTAGGGGGCGCTATGTAGTTATATGTTAAACCACAATATCAATGTGTCCACAAGGGCTCACTGATTATTCACAATAAATTTGGTTCAGATCGGATGATATATCACTGAGATATAACTATAGAAATAATGTAGGGGGCGCACTTGAGTCAAATGTTAGCCCACCATATCAATGTGTCCACAAGGGCTCACTGATGATGCACAATAAATCTGGTTCAGATCGGATGATGTATCACTGAGATATAACAGTTTGAATAATCTAGGGGGCGCTCTGGAGTCATATGTTAAACAACAATATCAATGTGTCCACAAGGTCTCACTGATTATGCACAATAAATCTGGTTCAGATCGGATGATGTATCACTGAGATGGGACTATAGAAATAATGTAGGGGACGCATGAAGCGCAAGTTTGAGGCCTGGCCACGCCCCTTTAGCATAAATGAAAACGCAAACTTTTGATAACTTTTACTGTCCAATGTGTTAAGGGAATGTTAACCAAGTTTAAAGGCAATCCTTCAAAATGGGCCGAACGCGATGACGTCCGAGTCGCCCTCGTGAACCGTTCCCCTGCCCGGTGAGTGCTTGGAGAGTACCTCCGTGACCTTCAGCAGGCCAAAAATTTTACATTGACCGAGGCCTTTGAGCTTGACATATGTCGTCTGGGGGTTCACCCTGAGCGCAACGATACCTCCGTTGGGTCTGTACGACCTTCCTACGCGAAATGGCGGCAAGGTCACGGTAGAGGTCACGAGGGGGTCTTTGTGCCCGTTTGGCGCCCTTTTGACCTAGAGATCCCAAATTTGGGTGAGATGGTCACCACGCTGAGCCGAACAAGTGTGTAAAATTTGGTGAGGGTCCGAGAGGTCAAATTTTTTTAAATCGACCAAGGCCTTTGAGCTTGACATATGTCGTCCGGGGGGTCACCCCGAGCGCAACGATACCTCCGCTGCGTCCGAAGGACCTTCCTACGCGAAATGGTGGCAAGGTCACGGTAAAGGTCACGAGGGGGGTCTTTGTGCCCGTTCGGCGCCCTTTTGACCTAGAGATCCCAAATTTGGGTGAGATGGTCACCACGCAGAGCCGAACAAGTCTGTAAAATTTGGTGAGGATCCGAGAGGTCAAAAAATTTCCCATCAACCCAGATCTTTGAGCTTGATATATGTCGTCCGGAAGGTCACCCCGAGCGTAACGATACTTCACCTGGGTCTGTGCAACCTTCCTCTGGGAAGTGGTGACCAAAAAACTGTAAGGGCCACAAGAATGTCACAGGGGCCTATGGACCCTTGAGACGAACCACCCACGCGCACGGGACCCAAAAAAAACACTTTTGCAAAAATTTCATGTAATACCATTTTTGACCACAAGGGGGACGCCCTAGAGCCCCGGGGGTGGGTTTCGGGAAGTTACGGGGGTCCCGATAGTCAAAATGGAGGGGTCACTTAAAAACCCCATAGGGATGTATTGGTCGTGCCCCCTATTACCCTTAGAGGTGTTTGTTTAAATACGAAATTCAAAAACATCGGAAAATGACCTTTGACCCAAAATGGCCGACTTTGTTTTTGTTTTGGACCAGGGTTCCAAGAGACTTTTTTGTAGGTCCTGATAATTTACACATGTATACCACGTTTCATAATTCTGGGATAAAGCATGGCTGGGGGCTGATTTTTAAACTAAATTCTAGGGGGCGCTCTGGAAGAATCAGGCCACGCCCACTACATATTGGACTGCAGTCCTGTCGAGGGATGGATAAATATAGATCTTAGTGAATTTGGTGTAGCTGGGAGCTTCTATTAGGAAGTTATTTTAGCTTGATGTTTCATGGAGAATGGCCAGATTTGAGGCTTGGCCACGCCCACATGCTTTGACATAGAAAAATTATTTTGATAACTTTTGACCTTCAATGCCTCAAGATAGTGCTGACCGAGTTTGACGCCTGGATCTCGAAAGCTCTAGGACGAGTTCGCTCAGATATGACGTAAATGAAATAGACCAAATTGTGACTTTGACCTAAGGCCACGCCCACATGCTTTGACATAGAAAAATTCTTTTGATAACTTTTGACCTTCAATGCCTCAAGATAGTGCTGACCGAGTTTGATGCCTGGATCTCGAAAGCTCTAGGACGAGTTCGCTCAGATATGACGTAAATGAAATAGACCAAATTGTGACTTTGACCTAAAATGGCCGACTTCCTGTTGGCTTTGGACCATTGCTCCAAGAGACTTTTTTGTAGCTCCTGATGAGATACACATGTGTACCAAGTTTCATTATTCTAGGATAAAGCATGGTGTCAATAGACCTTTAAATGTCAAAGTTATAGCGTTTCGTTTGTTTCGGCGAGTACGCCAAGTTCACCGCTCCACCACGCCCCCTGAACATATACGAAAAGTCAATTTTTTTGATAACTTTTAAAGGCCCATGCCTTAACTGCATTCTGACCAAGTTTGAAGCCGATAGGTCGAACGCCTGAGAAGGAGTTCGTCAAAGTTCGACATGAGTAAAACTGAAAAATGACCAAAATTTGACCTTTGACCCAAAATGGCCGCCTACCTGTGCATTTTAGAGGGTACCTCCAATGTACTTTTTTTCTTGAATTGGGGAGATCTACATATGTACCGAGTTTCAGATCTGTACGACTTACGGTTTTCCCCAACTCACGTTAGGGGGCGCTGTTGAGCAGTTAGGCCACGCCCACTTGCGATTACACCAGAATCATAAAATTTTAGTTGGGGGACAATTTTGGGTGAAGTTTGGTGAGTTTTTGAATATGTTAAAGGCCCCAAACGGCCGCGCGAAGTGACGGAAAAAGAAGAAGAATAATAATAATAATTAAAGCCGCAAGCGGCGTTGAGGCCCGAAGCAGCTTAGCGCCGCTCGGACCTTATTGAGGCGACCGCGCGAGCTCCAGCTCGTCCGCTCGGTCGCCATTTCGAAGTCTCTCGTGTCTACTCCGCACCAGGGGTGCACACGCACAATAAATCTGGTTCAGATCGGATGATGTCTCACTGAGATATAACAGTTTGAATAATCTAGGGGGCGCTCTGGAGTCACATGTTAAACCACAATATCAATGTGTCCACAAGGTCTCACTGATGATACACAATAAATCTGGTTCAGATCGGATGATGTCTCACTGTGATATAACAGTTTGAATAATCTAGGGGGCGCTATGGAGTTATATGTTAAACCACATTATCAATGTGTCCACAAGGGCTCACTGATTATTCACAATAAATTTGGTTCAGATCGGATGATGTATCACTGAGATATAACTATAGAAATAATGTAGGGGGCGCACTTGAGTCAAATGTTAGCCCACCATATCAATGTGTCCACAAGGGCTCACTGATGATGCACAATAAATCTGGTTCAGATCGGATGATGTATCACTGAGATATAACAGTTTGAATAATCTAGGGGGCGCTCTGGAGTCATATGTTAAACAACAATATCAATGTGTCCACAAGGTCTCACTGATTATGCACAATAAATCTGGTTCAGATCGGATGATGTATCACTGAGATGGGACTATAGAAATAATGTAGGGGACGCATGAAGCGCAAGTTTGAGGCCTGGCCACGCCCCTTTAGCATAAACGAAAACGCAAACTTTTGATAACTTTTACTGTCCAATGTGTTAAGGGAATGTTAACCAAGTTTAAAGGCAATCCTTCAAAATGGGCCGAACGCGATGACGTCCGAGTCGCCCTCGTGAACCGTTCCCCTGCCCGGTGAGTGCTTGGAGAGTACCTCCGTGACCTTCAGCAGGCCAAAAATTTTACATTGACCGAGGCCTTTGAGCTTGACATATGT